>CP136061.1:28739253-28854029 GCA_032622095.1 Siphonodentalium dalli
AGGTCCCCAGAGGATGAATCACCAAATTCACCCTCTGGGGACCTCATTCTGCTTAGGCCTCATCTTCTGAGAATTATCTATAGTCTCAAATTGACATTTAGTGACTTTTTTCCTTCTGGGAAGTTTCTATAATCGAAGTAACTAATACTGAACATCATCAACTGCAACTGGGGAACTTCAATCTTATCCTAGATTACCCATAGCAGCTAAGGGCCTAATCAGAATGAGGTGATGCTAGCCTGCCATGCGGGATAGTGTCACTAAATTCCCTCTCGGGGGACCTCATTATACAAATGACAGACATACTTTTTTTCAGGCTTGGTAATGAAGAAATATAAAATATAAGAGATGTAATTATAATAATCAGGAAATAGTCACAATTTCTGATGACATGATTAGTTACTAACAAGCCTTGAAATAGTGTGTCTGTTATTTGCAGAATGAGGTCCCCAGAGGGTGTAGCATCACTAAATTCACCCTCTGGGGACCTCATTCTGCAAATGACAGGCACACTATTTCAAGGCTTGTTACCAACTGGCTCAGCCAGCTATGACACATCATCTTAAGTTGCATTTATTTCTTGCTAAACTAACTAACTAAAACAAATATTCCATAAATGACATCAAACTGCATGTATAAAAAGAAGACATGTAATTCTTAAAGATGGCCTATCTCTTCCGAGCCACAATTATAAATCCCGACTTCAAGACTACAAATAGCTATTTTGTGAATGAAATGCTGGTAAAACTGAAGATGGGGTACGTGTATATTATTTGCCTAATAATATTTGCATAATAAAGTGGTTTATTTTTGTTGTAATTTGTGGTAAATCTCTTAGTTGATCTGCAATTTCCCTTCATTGAAGGTGCTAACAAGATAAAGTGATTTGGTACGATCCAAATGTTTTTGCACTAATTTAAGTTCTAAAAATAGCCCATAAATCTGTCCCATGAATGTCATAAGAAATTCGAAATGAAATTGATAGAATCTATATAGAACTTACTGGGAAAAGATAGACCATCTTTAACCCTTTCATGACGGGAGCTTCCTGAAATTTTGCAAAAACCCTGTGGCAATTCATTCTCTTATATGTGAGTCTCTCATAGGGAGCCTCGCAAAAAAGAAAATTCATTGGCTTTAACCAACAATATTTACCTTGACCTTGTAAGCCAGTGAATTCTCTTATATATGCGAGGATCGCTATGGGAGACTCGCATATATAAGGGAATGCACTGGCACAGGATATTTAATGCTTCACCAGCGCAGCTCCCATAATGAACCTCAGGGTTAAAAGAAATCGTTCATCAGAACATCACAGTCATGTTTATAAAACATAAGGCAACAAGTTGAATCCATTTTGGTTATCACTGTATTTGATTTCGCATGTATCAGCACTAGTTTGTAACACTCATTGAAACGTATTATTATTAGATCACTTTACAGCAATATATTATCCACTCAAAAACTCTTCATAGCATGTGATTTATACATCTGTATACCTCTGACTTGAAGTGACCCCAAGTCACTCGCAGTGGGGAAATGTGCAAAAATATAAAAGTCAGTAAAAACAACACCACTGATCAAGCCTTGAAATAGGGTGTCTGTCATTTGCAGAATGAGGTCCCCAGAGGGTGAATTTAGTGATGCTACCCCGCATAGCGGGCTAGCATCACCAAATTCACCCTCTGGGAACCTCATTCTGCAAATGACAGACACCCTATTTCAAGGCTTGCCACTAATAAAATGGATAAATAGATAAACTTTGTTCTTATATTCGTTATTGATTGTTCTGCAATAAAAAAATTAGCATTTTGAAACCATTATTATGCAAACAAAGTGTCAACAAACATCACTATTTGTGAAGTAACTTAAAATAATTTAGCCTGAATATGATTTTCAGAATATTTTTCAATGCTTTTACTTTTTCCAACATTTACCATCAAGTTTTGATTAGAACTTTGAATCTTATTGGACTAATTGTAGTTTTATCGGTAATTCCACTGTAACAGTAATGCTTACATAACAATCGTTTTGATATGAGAAATCTCATTATTGGAGATTTATTAATAATGAAAATAAGTACAAAGTCAATCTATTACAAGTATTTGTTGGTGATACAGTAATGCCCTAAGTAATCGACTCCTTAACCACAGCAGAATTATAGGTAACTTTTCAGGATTTAGTCGGAAATATGGCTTGTTGCCATTCATCGGAAAGCTCTCAGGGAAAGCTTTCCGATGAATGGCAAAAAGCCATATTTCCGACTAAATCCTGAAAAGTTACCCATAATTCTGCTGTGGTTAAGGAGTCGATTACTTAGGGCATTACTGTAGTTGTTTTACATACTTTTATGTTATATCGCATGAATCCACTTCGAAG
The DNA here is from genome assembly GCA_032622095.1 of Siphonodentalium dalli. Lineage (NCBI taxonomy): Eukaryota > Metazoa > Mollusca > Scaphopoda > Gadilida > Siphonodentaliidae > Siphonodentalium > Siphonodentalium dalli. The sequence goes on from CP136061.1 coordinate 28,741,633, forward strand.
GTCTGGAGTCCCTTTAAAGATGCATGGTCTGATTTGACTCCAAATTAGTCAAAATTTCCTTAGCCAACAGCTGTAGCCAATAATAATAATTTCACAACATGCATTCTTGTGATTAGAAGATTAACCCTTTCTATACTAAATGGATTCTCCCAGTCAGTTAAAAAGTGTACATAGGAATGGTCTATTATTAATTTGGAGGGATGTTAAGCTGATGACGTGTATATCAGAATGGTCTATTATTGATTTGGAGGGATGTTAAGGTGACGACAGATAAATAAAAGTACCGAAGGAATTCTAATAAGTTCAACAAACGAACTTATTATCTAAACATTTCCAATGGGATAACTACTCATCGATGATGCTTTAGTATAGAAAGGGTTAAAATGAGATATTGTGGGTACAATAATCAGCAGAATGCAAGCACATCCAATATAGCCTGTGTTAACCATATAGTTGATGTCGTAATTACTGACTTTGATGCCAAGTAATTTGATGCTGAAGACTACCTGGTCACCACTGCTTATCGATCAGTCCAATCCGACAGCGTGTTGCTGCCCATGATGAGACGTGATGATTCCCGCCCTTATCCTTATTCTCATCTTTTCATCATGTTCGTGCCACCTCAACCCTTCCATGACTGGAGCTTCCTGAATATTTTGCGAAAACCCTGTGCCAATCCATTCGCTTATATATCTGAGTCTCCGATAGGGAGAATCGCATATATAAGAGAACACATTGTCCTAACAATATTTATCTTGACCTTATAAGCCAGTGCATTCTTTTATATATGTTTGGCTCCCTTTGGGAGACTCGAACATATAAGAGAATGCACTGACACAGGATCATTAATCTGCACAAGCACAGCTCCTATCATGAAAGGGTCAACCTCACTACTATTCATCATGTTCATGCCGCCTCAACCTAGTTATTCAACTCATTGTTCATCCAATTCACAACCTGTTTCTGGAATGCAGTCATCCATTTTATTCTTGAGTCCATGTCATTAAGAGCTTTATTGAGGTAAAACTGGAATACAGAACTCAAACTGGGAGATGCCGCTGCAGACTGGAACTGAAATGAAGCAACAATTAACTAGGGTTTCATGTTAGCAGAGAGGTTAATCGTATTATCGATGAACCGTAGATAAAGCTGATAATCGATTACGGTATACCATTTCCATCGTCGATTAATCTGCGTTATTTATTTCAGACGTCAGAAAGTGCCAGGTATTATTGAATACCGTGTTTGTTTTACACAGTTTAATCTACAACCGAAGGGTCAACAACCTTTGATTGTGAATCAAAGAGATTCCGACAACATGAGTACTACTAATATATGTTGCAAACAGTGGGCAGTTCATTTGATGATATGAAATGGTTACTCTTTGGGTCGTCGTATGTTTGATTATTCATAACACTGAAATTAATGGCTACGTTCATTATAATGAACTCACAATTATTAGAACATGACATCGCCGAGAAATGTGGCTTGTATTGAATACATTGTGCTCATTAGTCATTACCGGTGGTTTATGGTGCACATTATTAACTTAAAAACTACATCAGTCAAGTTTTTTAACCAACACCCAACCAATAGGCCATATTACGGAATACTTCCACAGTTATTGATATTAGGTATGATTAATCGATATCGATTATAATCAATTATTGACGACCGATTATCGAAAATCAATAATCGTGGCACCTCTAAGTTTAATTCCGGCGTGCCCAGGAACAGGCCTCAAAATATTGTGCTGGACATTTGCCAAATGACGTCCCCATTCATAGCGCGCTAGCATCACTAAACTCACCCTCTGGGGACCTCATTCTACTTAGGCATCATCTTCTCTGGAAAGTATCTTTATTATCAAATTACGTTTTTTAGTTTCTTCAGAAAGTTTCTTTTTCTTTTTTAGTTTAGTTTCTTTATATCTCCAAATTGGAAGACGACACAATGCATAATCGAGGTGCTCAATAGGTGCACCTCACCATCTTCACCATCTGGGAACTTAACCCTGTCTAGGTCGTCCTTCAGCAGATGAGGCCATGCAGAATGAGGTCCCCAGAGGATGAATTTGGTGATGCTAGCCCACCAGGCTGATTAGATATTACTATATATACGCTTGTTTCTCACCTTCACTGAACAATTTAGAATTCACAGTTTGAAAGATTAGGTTGTTGGCAGTTTGTTTTTACATCAGTTAATAAACTACAGTTGGGTGGAGATTTCACAAGCACTGTCAACAAAACACTGGATCTGATTATGTTCAGTATCCATAATGGTCACCAAAACATTCTCATCCCAAGCCTGCAAATAGCGTGTTTGTCATTTGCAGAATGAGGTACCCAGAGGGTGAATTTAGTGAAAATATCATGCACAGCGGGATAGCATCACCAAATTCACCCTCTGTGGACCTCATTCTGCTTAGGCCCTCAACTGCTATGTAGACCTAGGATCAGATTGAAGTTCCCCAGTTGAAGTTGATGATGTTCACCCATTGGGGACCTCGATTATGTATTTTATCTTCTGTAAAGTAGGGGATATAGAAACTTCCCAGAAGGGAAAACGTAACTAAAAACAATGTTAATTTGATACCATAGATACTTCCCAGAAGTTGAGACCTAAGCAGAATGAGGTCTCCAGAGGGTGAATCTGGTGATGCTAGCCCACTGTGCGGGATAGCATCACTAAATTCACCCTCCGTGGACCTCATTCTGCAAATGACAGACATGCTATTTGCAGGCTTTTCGCATCCACTTTGTGTTATTATATGAAAGCATATTTCTTACCTTCTTTCTCCAATACTCTGTATTGTATGATATTAAAATATCTGGCAATGTACTGTAACCAACATTAGATCTGAAATAAATGAGACCGAGGGCTAAGTGTCCAATCCAACCGATAATTAACAGGTATTTTATACGATGAAAAATTTAAGATCATGTTCTTTTGAATACGCAAATCAAAAATATATATTCGAATCGAATAAACGATATCGACATTTTATCGAATCTTGAATATTCACAGGACCATATAGTTACGTTGACGTTGCTCTCTCATTCGGTTTTTAACAGGGATTTAAATTGCCATACAATTTAAGATAACATAAGCAATAACTACAAATCATTTTTGAATGCTTGTTTATTGCTGGATAGAATTTGTAAAACGTATGTCACTCAGGGTTGCCAAAGTACCGACGGTACCACAACTTTCGGTACCGGTTCCATACTGATGTTCAGTACCGCAAACCGGATCGGTATCGGTACTCATTGAGTGGACTTTTATACTGCAAATAACTTTGGTTTCGTGGGGTTCCATCATCAATTATTCGTTATGTTCGAGGTTTAGTTAAACAACGAAAATAAAAATCGCAACGACATTTACGATTAAGTTGTTATCTGTGGCGGTTTTCGGCAAGTCGCAAAGGGAGGAATTTTTAAAAGATCGAATACAGAGCAGAACTCACTAATCGGCCATATTACTTGCATGTTGTAATTTCATAAATGATGTCACCCAATGAAACCAAAGTAGGTCCAGTAAGCCTAGTTGTCGTTGGCTAATTCGAAAATTTGGAATAGATTTTGAGAGAAAATACTGCCGCCTACACAATGCATGCATTCTGTCAATTTCGTGACACTTTCTCATAGTGCGGCATACTGTGCCTTTGATGTTTGAATGTGCTGACGATATCACGTTAACCCATCACAGTTGTGTTTGGCGTTATGTTGAGCTGCTTAATTAACCCTTTATATTCGTTAAGATATATATTAATAGAAATCAATAATCAGTACCGAGAACCGTTGGTAATCGACATCAGAACCGGTACCGATTTAATTCCTGATTACAGCCGGTACCAGTACCTATTGGCAACCCTGATGTCACTGGAACTTTGTAATAATCAATAATAATATTCGCAGGAACCTACACGTATGGATCGATACACCTACTTTAATCTACGATTTAGTTTACATAATTATAATATTCCTGATATCTTATTCCAGTCTTGGAAGATGGCATTTTTAACAATAATAATCAATAATGCTACAACTACTTTAATCTACGATTTAGTTTACATAATTATAATATTCCTGATATCTTATTCCAGTCTTGGAAGACGGCATTTTTAACAATAATAATCAATAATGCTACAACTACTTTAATCTAAGATTTAGGGCTAATATATAAAAACTCTGTGTTCTCAGGCACCTCTCTCGTCACTCAAATGTTCTTTTAAAAAGCCCCGAGAACATCTTTTTCAATATTTTTTTAATTTAATTTTGGATATGAACAATGAAAAAGAATTTTTTTTCCTGGAGTATATTTTCCAGATTTTCAGAAATAAATAAGAATAAATAGCCTCCCTCCCTCATTCAAAATTGAGATCTAAATAGCTTGAGAGGGGAAGTAACTCTAATTGCCTGAGAACACAGTTATTTTATTTTAATGGCCTCAGTTTACTTATAATCTTTTGATATCTTATTCCAGTCCTGGAATACAGCATTTTTAACTTCGTATCTCGCAGCAGGATTCTTGGACAACTCTTTAATTGCAAATGCAGCGTCAGCTTCCAATGAGTCACTGTTTAAAATTTTGTCTAAAAATCTGTGAAGAAAAATGAAGAGCACATGGTTCATATTTAAATATACTATTCTTGGCAACACATCCAATAAAACATGAGCCTGATTACTAGCCTTACGTCGAGGACATTGTCCTAAACAAAATGTACAGTGACCTACAGTAATGCCCTAAGTAATCGACTCCTTACTCCTCGGGGAGAGCTTTCCGATGAATGGCAACAAGCCATATTTCCGACTAAATACTGAAAAGTTACCCATAATTCTGCTGTGGTTAAGGGGTCGATTAGGGCATTACTGTATACAAGGGGAGAGGTGTATGATTTCATTGAAATATCCTGCTTTACAACCACAAAATACAGGTTAAAGCCACTAATTTTTACCAGAAATATGGACCTTTATCGATGGATATTGAACTCAAATTAGGGCTCAATTGACTAAAAATACAAACTGTGTTTGAATCGGGGATTTGTATAATGATTTTTTGGTCTTCTTGTCTTAAAGGTACTCAATCCGATTCGACGGTCCCCATATCAGATTCCAACAACAACAACAACATTTTTTGAAATGCTGCTTCAGTTATCAGAATCGATTAATTGCTTAAAAATAATGCTAACCACAGTCAACTATAGTATAAAATTGCCCAAAACCTGTTATTTATCAACGCTTTGTTCAACGAAATTTTGCCAGTTGTCAAATATCTGACACAAAAAAGCCACTGGATTTTAGAGTTATCAATCTTCATCTGGTCAGATAAGTTCTTCTCGTCGGCAGTTTGCTGGGCCACTTAAAATTAAAATAGTAGATTTTAAACATCGATATCTGATCACTCCTAGCTTTGATGGGTGGGTTCCTCGACTCGAATCAAATTTTTTTTTACCCCCGAAGCCAAGGAAATAGTAATTTGCGAGTGTTAATTCGGATTGAGTACCTTTAAAGTTTTTATTTTTTTTCAGTTGATAACTCCAGTTATGGTGTCTTTTAAAAATGCAAATTAAAATAAATCAACAGTCAAATATTATACCATGTCTGCCGATGCTCTTAGTGCAAGATAAAACTTTGCAGATAAAATTAGAAGTTACAATTTATTTAGTCGAAACGATTTGGGAAATCATCACTCGTCAGGAAATTTGGAGTTTTCATGTAGAAAGACAACACACATAAATAATTTTCTATATTTAAGAATTTTCATGCCATAACTGCTGATCAATAAAACTTTGGCCCAAGATGAGTTTAGGTCATAGGTATATTGCCAATTCCCCAGCTGACCAGGTATCTCGAATACTGTGGCCTATTTCCAATTGATTGCTCCCTGTTTGACTGGATTACACTGCATATCAACATTTGTTTTCATTGGGCTGAGTTATTTGTGGCTGCTTCATTCTTCATTGTAATATATGGGGGTATGATGTTAACCCTTTACCCAACAGAACGGCCCTGTGCCAATGCATTCTCTTATATATGCGAGTCGACAATAGGTTGCCTCGCATATATAAGAGAATGCATTGGCTTAACACATTAAAAATTATAAAATTGTTAAAGAATGTAAGAAAAAATGGAAAAAAGTGTTAAAAAAAGATTTTTTTTTAGGCCAATGCATTCTCTTATATATGCGAGGCGACCTATGGTCGACTCGCATATATAAGAGAATGCATTGGCACAGGGCATAACTATAACCATCACAATGTGGTCAATGAGCCGGTTCCAATGATATCCATATTTGTATGGTTTTATTGAGACAGACCCAAGATAATTTAGGCTGTTGCAGCTTTATTTGGCCGTTTTTGGCCGGTTTGTTGGGTAAAGGGTTAAATAATTCAGTTAAAAATTTGACTCAACATTATGACACAAATGAAGCTTCCTCTAATAGAGCCAAGATTATAAAATCCTTGTCTGTAGTCATTACCTTTGAATGGTCCTAAGATCTTGAGTACACGACAAGCCACTAATTAATCTGTGCCGGGTCGCCTCATGTGATGTGCGAGTGTACTCATTGAAAATGGAATCCCATGATGCACCTCCATCCAGTTTAACCACAGTGCAATATACTGCCTTCTGGAAATCTGGTTCAATTACGCTGTGAAAATGCAAATGTCAAATTAGATGAATTGGACTGTAACCATAACAACGCAGTGAAATTCAAACTGAAAATTGGAACTGTACCTATTTTAATTCTGAAAATCACTTAATTTTCATTGATTTCGAATTAACCCTTTCATGATGAGTGCTGCGCTGGTGCAGCATTAATGATCCCGTGCCAGTGTATTCTCTTATATATGCGAGTCTCCTGTAGGAAGCCTCACACACTTAAAAGAATGCACTGGCTTACAATGTCACGGAAACTTCAGTAATGGAAGGGAAAAATTAATTCTGAAAATCACTAAATTTCCATTGAATTCCAATTAAAGGGACATACTAGTAAGGCACTCGCAGTGGGAACATTTGAAAAATAAAAAAGGTTTGTAAAACTATCATTCCTGGTTCTGTGTAATTTGCCATCACTTTGCCTTCAATTTGTGGCCATGTGGCTCCTTTAGATTTGGGTTGCAACGAAAGGCCAGTATGGCTATAGGTAAAACTAAGTAATTACACATACAAAATTTTATAAAGGACACATGAGCAAATTGTCATATAGTATGTAAAACTTACATGGTTTCATTATCCTTCCAACTCTGGAAGCTGTCCAATGCCCACTGTATACAGCTAGGATGTCCATGCATGCAGGCAAGATCTACCAGTAAGCTCCGTGTTAAACTGAAGAAATCAAAATCAAAATGAAACTATCTAATGCCCACTGTATGCAGCTAGGATGTCCATGCATGCAGGCGAGATCTACCAGTATGCTCTGTGTTAAACTGAAGAAATCAATTTGATGCTTTAGTTATCAGAATTGATTAATTACCAATAAATAATGTTAACCACTGTCAACCCTAGTATAAAATTTTCCAAAACATATACATCAACATTTTGTTCAACGCAATTTGGTATCAAGAGTATGTCGGTCTGTTTGCCGCCAAATATTCCAGGTGGTGAAAAAGAACAGATTTAAAAAATTGATATCTGATAACTTTGACCTTTGATGGGTGGGTTCCTCAACTCGAATCAAATATTTGTTACTCCCAAAACCAAAGAAATAGTAATTTAGGGGCGTTAAACAGGATTATGTATCTTTAATTAAACAGCTTGGAGATGCATGTACCTTTCTTGTAAACTTGATCCACTGTTGTTGTATCCAATGATATCCAAAGCTCCTCCTGCCTTTGAAGCTATGAAATTCTAGAATGAAGAAAATTAACTTGCATATAAATCATGTTCACTGTCCCCGTACTAAGGGTTTGAGGCAAAGAGAAAATATTTGTTGTTCGCATTTCCCCTATTTTCAAACCCGGGCCAACCTTAAATTTGTTTCCTTGGTTTTCAAGAATTTTTTTTATAAAAAGATATGTTTAAAGATGGTATATCACTTCCATGTCATAATGGCGACAACATAATTTTTATAAATCCGGATTTCAAGACAACAAATAGCTATATTGTGAATAAATTATTTGATTGGTGTGTTATTTGTCTACATGTATAAAGGTATATTAAAGTGGTAATTTGAGCCTGCAAATAGTGTGTCTGTCATTTGCAGAATGAGGTCCTCAGAGGGTTAATTTAGTGACGTTATCCCACACAGCAGGCTGGCGTCACCAAATTCACCCTATGGGGACCTCATTCTGCATAGGCCTCATCTTCTGGGAAGTATCTGTAGTCTCAAATTAACATTGTTTTTAGTTACTTTTTCACTTCTGGGAAGTTTCTATATCCCCTAATTTGCAGAAGATAAAATGCATAATCGTGGTGATGAATGGGTGAACATCACCAACTTCAACTGGTGAACTTCAATCTGATCCTTGGTCTCCTGTAGAATTTGAGGCATAAGCAGAATGTGTCCCCAGAGGGTGAATTTGGTGATGCTAGCCCACTATGACCTCATTCTACAAATGACAGACACACTATGGCGCCATGATTGAGGGTGCTAACAAGATAGAGTTCTCCTTCTTGTCTTGCTCAAAATTTAATGACTGAAAATGACAAATTGATTCCCATTGCATATATACATGTAGAAGGTTCCTGGTGACCATGGTGTGTAGCGGTGATCCATGGTGATTCATGGTGTGTCGCAGTGATTCATGATGTGTCGCGGTGATTCATGGTATGTCGCAGTGATCCATGGTGTGTCGCAGTGATTCATGGTGTGTTGCAGTAATCCATGGTGTGTCATGGTCATCCATGGTGTGTCGCAGTGATTCATGGTGTGTCGTGATGATCCATGGTGTGTCATGGTCATCCATGGTGTGTCGCAGTGATTCATGGTGTGTCGCGATGATCCATGGTGTGTCGCGGTGATCCATGGTGTGTCATGGTCATCCATGGTGTGTCGTAGTGATTCATGGTGTGTCGCGATGATCCATGGTGTGTCGCGGTGATCCATGGTGTGTCATGGTCATCCATGGTGTGTCGCAGTGATTCATGGCATGTTGCGGTGATCCATGGTGTGTCATGGTCATCCATGGTGTGTCGCAGTGATTCATTGTGTGTTGCGATGATCCATGGTGTGTCGCGATGATCCATGGTGTGTCATGTTCATCCATGGTGTGTCGCAGTGATTCGTGGTGTGTTGCGGTGATCCATGGTGTGTCATGGTCATCCATGGTGTGTTGCAGTGATCCATGGTGTGTCGCGGTGATCCATGGTGTGTCATGGTGATCCATGGTGTGTCGCGGTGATTCATGGTGTGTCCCGGTGATTCATGGTGTGTTGCGGTGATTCATGGTCATATATAGTGAGGTTAGATACTGCCACTACCATATTGAATACACCATAGCGCTCACTAATCCTCGCCACTCAAGCTTTCAGTGTTGATTATGAGTGGGTCACAGTGAATGACTCTCCCAAAAAAAAATCATGCTATTTAGTGTTTTGCTTATTGTACACAACTACATATATGTTTATTATGCTGAACTTAGATATTTAGTTTGATTATAATTCTGAGGGATGAGTATTGTGAAGTGTCTTCTACAATAATCATACTAATATACTTGTCTCTATCACAGTCTATGTGTTTATATCATTTATATTACTCACATTAACCACATGGCTGTCCAGAGTAAACCGCAAAATGAGGTCGACAAAGCTAAGCTTTTTGTTGGCTGTGTACCAGGGAATGTAGTCGGTTTCATTACTGAGGTAGCTATAAATATTCAATGCTTTTTCTATTTCAAGCATTCCAGCCCTGTGAAGCAAAAATGAGATGTACATGTATATGTAAACAAAAATGGAACTCACATTGCTGAGCCCTATACCTGAGGATGTTTATTTTGGAGTGTATGCTATAGGGCTGTAGGGATGGAGAAATTGTAATTTGTTATTGACTGTAATTAATTACTTTATCTCAAGTGATTGAGAGTAAATTGTAATTGGGCCATTTCTCCATTACAAGTATTGAAAGTCATTTATTACTTGGATAAATAGATATAATCATATATAGTTCAATTACTTTTTCATATACATCCAAATTACTTTGCAAAATGATCATGATATAGTCATTTAAAAAGGACATAATAAGCTGTTTTACATTTATTGGTGATGTTTCCCCTTGCAGTTGTGCACCAAAATATTGGGAATAGACCCTGTTTTAAGGCCGATTAATTTTTGAGTCCCTGATTATTTTTTTATAGTGCCTTGATATACGTTTTAATAACAATCTATGCCATAAAATTTGATTAAAATTCTATAATTCATCACCATTTGGAACATCACTTCCTCAGAATGTGCCCATAAAGTAATAGAAAATAGATGAAATCATGCAAAAAAATTCCCCCGTTACGACTCCCAGAATGCAACAGAATTCAAATTATATATTTCTTTTCAATAGAAGGGGAATAACTCCATCTTCAAGATATAGTTATTCCCTTCCATTGAAAATAATACCCTACAATTCAGATGAAACTTCAAATAAAAAAACACGTCGGTAACTCAACAAAAACAACATGTTCACAGTTTATTACACCAGATAAGTTGATAATACAATGTTTTCGAGATTCCTCTTATTCGTGGTATTTTATATGGCATATATTTTATATAATGTGATCTTGGGGTTCGCAAATTGAGTGGGCCGTTAAGTATATTTTTGTACTAATGCAAAATATTTAAGAAAACAAAATCATTACCTTACTCGTATTTAAATTCGCGCAGTACAATTTATTGCTCAGTTTTGAATTCACGCACTTTAAATTTGAGCACATATCTGTGCGAATTCAAAACTGACAAAAATATTTTTGTAAGTCTTGGAACTGCATCATCATTTTGTTGTGATGATGGACGTTTATATGCTCCAAATAATTATACTGATATTCAAATAGTTATGGACTGGATATCAATGAAATAAACTTGAAAACAGAGCAGTTTCTGACTTCAGAAAAATCAACACTTGGCTGCGGGTTGTGATGACATAACTAACTCGAGATCAGACTGTATGGTCACAGTACCCAGGGTAGTGGATATGGGGGACGTTCTTTCATGCACATGCAATCTAGATTATGTGAATTTCTTACAAGTATTTCAGCATCGTCGACTTTACGGTATATTATGATTTGTACATCGCTTGGCATTGAGTAATGGCTTTGAATTTCTCTATATTTAAATATAGAGTTATTTCCCATCCATTGAAAATAAACTATAGTTTGAATTCTGTTGCATTCTGGGAGCCATAATGGGAGAAATGATCTTATTATTTCTGCTATTTTCTATTACTCTATGGACACCTTCTGAGACACAGACGATCCAAATGGTGATGAATTATAGTATTTTAATCATATTTTATGGCATAGATTGTTATTAAAACAGTATATCAAGGCACTATTAAAAAATATAATCATTGATTCGAAAATTAAGTGGGCCTTTAATTAGTTTAAACTCAGAAGTTGTACTATTATTTCGCTCAGTTTTAAATTCGCGCACCAACGGGTGTGCGAAAAATAGTACTGTGCAAATTTAAATACGAGTAAGATATAAACAATTATAAATAAACGAAATTTGGGGGAAAACCACAAGCATTCTGAGAAATGAAAAGTCGGCGGGAATACGATTGACTCAGTATCAGTATGAATCTGAGTTTGTTAACCTTTTCATGATGGGATTAAAGATCCTGTGCCAGTGCATTCTCTTATATATGCGAATCTCCGTAACGAGCCTCACATATATAAGAGAATACTTTGGCCTAACAAATTTTACCTTGTAGCCAGTGAATTCTCTTATATATGTGAGGCTCCCTATGGGAGACTCGCATATATAAGATAATGTACTGGCACAGGATCTTTAATGCTGCACCAGCGCAGCTCCCATCATGAAAGGTTAACATACTCAGTTTCATACTGATACTGAGTCAATCGTATTCCTGCCAACTTTTCATTTCTTGGAACGCTTGTGGTTTTCCCCAAAATTACATCACATTGCACTTCGTTCATTGTTTCGATTGTACACTTTAATCTTGGTGTTACTAATAGTGAATTCTGATTGGCGATTCTGATATGGAATCCAGCGGTTCGGGAAATATAAAGTCTATGACAAGTAATCAGACCCACTATTTATATGTGGGTCTGTGGGTCTGTACACTGAGCCCTACTTTAACCAATCAAAGATATTTTACATTTATACATACTCAACAAGGTTCCAGGAATCGTCCAATAACTGTGCTCTGTTCCTAGAATCTATAACCTGTAAATAATAACTCTATTTAAAGGGACCCAAGGTGTTCGAAGTCGTTTAATTCCAAATAAAAGAAATTTTATAAAAATCTGTAAAACTATCATTAACAAGTACATGTCAAAATAGTTCAATTTTGATATTATTTTCATGATTAATAACTCCAATAACAAGATTTTGCATATTGAAACTATTGTTATGTAAATATGACTGATACAGATACATTACCAATCAAAGTCCAATTAGATACCAAAGTTTAATCAAAACTTGACGGTAAACAATTGAAAAGGTCAAAGCATTGAAATATATTCTGTAAATTCCATTTATAATTATTTGAACTTACTTATCAGTGACGTTTGTTATTAAATTACTGTAACAGTTTTGTTTGCATAACAATGGTTTCAACATAAAAAATTTCGTCATTGGAAAACTATACTTGCATAGCATTAAGTTGTGGCAAGCCGTTTTCACATTTTTGATTGATTTGAACTTAAGTCCAATTATTTGGACTTAAGTCCAAATAATTGGACTTAAGTCCAAATGAATTGGACTTAAGTCCAAATGAATTGGACTTAAGTCCAATTAGCGAATTGATTTGGACTTAAGTCCAAATGAATTGGACTTAAGTCCAATTATTTGGACTTAAGTCCAATTATTTGGACTTAAGTCCAATTAGTGAATTGATTTGGAATTAAGTCCAATTCATTTGGACTTAAGTCCAATTCATCTGGTTTGAAACGATAGTCTCCTTCTTTGTAATGGTATATTCCTGCAAGTTTTGATTGACAGTCAAACTCCGTACTAACCAGGGCATTCCTGACTCCAAGACTAACTCCGTACGTCCCCTTTGCCACGTGGCTTGTTTTCGGCATGCCGAGATTGAAAATGTTTCGAATCCGAATTGGCATCTTAATAAATGCTAACTGCATGCATGAATGAAGTAAAATTAATTCACAACTTGATTCAATTGTTATTTGACAGCATGTAGTGTAGGCTACACGCAGTTTCGTTTATTGCATTTACTAAGTGTCTTATTTGTATAATTTGCTCGGTTTTCAAAGTCAATGTAATAAGGGTGTACTCGAAAGTCGAATTATGCCAAAACAATAGATTAGAGTGACTCCCCTTCTATTGCTATTGTAATGACTGCGTGAAGCACAGCCTCGGTTAACTTTGTCAATCTATCCTACAGAGACTTCTTTGCATCAATTAGCTTGGTCAGAAGGAAATTGCAAAAATAATTTACATTATATATTGCTCAGAATCAGTGTTAACATACGCTTTATATGTAAACAAATTAGCAGCCATAATTCCATTAGTGCATGCAGCCTCGATCGAGTGTGGACCCTGTACATAAGTTGTAACTTTTTTATCAGGTTAAATTTATAAAGAGCAAGGGGTGGTATTTTATCTACCTGGTCGGACTCTGGTAACATTATTATCGGTATACGGACATTTCCCCACCCGGACAATTACCCACCGGACATTTACCCACCATACTAATAAAATGCAGACATCAAAGAATGCTTTGACTGATCAGTGAAGCATGGTCAGTGAGGCCACCTCAAGCGATGTCAACTCAGTCGATGTAATGTTTTGACAGACACGAAAGCGAGTTTTGACAAACATGAAAGAGTGCTTTGACGATAAACGGCCATTTTCCCACAACTCCGCCCTATGAGCAAAACCAGACCTGCTTAATATCTGATGGGGGTGTTTCTTATACAGATGAATTGGACTTAAGTCCAAATGAATTGTACTTAAGTCCAAATACCACATAATTGTTAATTCGGCGAGGAATTGGACTTAAGTCCAAATAGATGAAAATATCGGTATTTGGACTTAAGTGTAATTCATTTGGACTTAAGTACAATTCCTCGCCGAATTCACAATTATGTGGTATTTGGACTTAAGTACAATTCGCTATTTGGACTTAAGTCCAATTATTTGGACTTAAGTCCAATTATTTGGACTTAAGTCCAAATAATTGGACTTAAAGGGGTACTGTACGCCATTTGCATTAAATTTCCGGTGACAACAACGATCTAATATCGATAATATATAGAAACATAAGTAATTTGAGTCGAAGATGTATTCTGTAAACGCTCAGGTTAATATGCTATCTTAAAATTTAATAATTTAAAAGTTAATAATTTGATATAAATTGAATTTATGACTGGAGCCATAAAATGGCGTCAATTAAATTACGAATTTCCGTAATCAAAATAAAGTAATTGAGGGATACTGGATGTTAAACCGATCGCACACACGATTGCTTAAAATATTATAATGATACAGGGAGAACACTCAAGTCACTCACTGACTAGCGACGATACAATAACTTAAATGATTATATTGGACTAGTATGCCTATAATATAACTTTTATTTGATTCATTTGGTTGAAAACTGTACAAAAATTACTCGACAACGACAATTTGTATTTTTGCATTCCGGTAAATTTGTCATCCGTAACACTACTTCGTACTCAACAGACTTTCAAATAATGAAAAAATTGTTACCTTATTCTCTGACTCGGAGACTATAGAAACCAACAACAACATTTGGCGTACAGTACCCCTTTAAGTTCAAATCAATCGAAAATGTGAAAACGGCTTGCCATATTAAGTTGCCTATTTTCAAACTGTTTTGTTTGTCAAATCATAATGTACTAAAAATTTGATTTGTGTAATGATGTTGGAAATTCATCCATGATTATAAAACTATTTTTCATTTTATGTGACACTGGTCATATTTTCACAATTAAAGACAAAAAGATTGTATGTTCTTGGGTACATTATAGCATATAGGCAGGCACTGTAAAACTAATTCAACTATTTCTGGCGACGCCTTGTCTCCCAGCAACTGTAAGCTCCTCCCACTAATGAGTATGTGTCGAAACATCCATTTCTAGATGAGAATTTGAGAAATTTTGGAAATTATCATAATAGGTCAGTAAATTACAATTCCGAAAATAACATTTTCTCACGGCAATATCCAAATTGGTTGAAATTTTTCACCAGATATATGTTTTGTTTTGAATTAATGTACATGTTTTGTTTTGAATTCATGTACATGTAATGTTTGTTAAACTAATTAGCTGGACATCCCTACATATGAATCCTCCCTACATATGAAGAATGGACCAATCTATACATTAAAGGGGAAGGAAACTATTGTATAACGAAAAGGCATGTACATTAAGCAAGCTGTTTGTGTGTCAAGTTTCAGCGCAGATCTCCACAGAAGATCGGAGATATGGCGTCTCAAACTAGCCCGCAAAAAATTATGCCAGTAACTTGACACCACCATTTTGGAAGAAATATTATCTCCCTTTATAGTTTGGGATGTCACGGCCTCACTTGGCTGTTGAACACTAAACTGTATCGCATACGATAGTCTGTTTTTAGATATGAAAATATGTAAAACAGTGTGTTGTGCACTATAAATGAGTATCTGTTGTGAATAAATTATAGTTTAATTCGCGAAAGATTGTTTGGTTGTCATATTTGCACATATGGAAGTCATGTGAGTTTGGCCGAGATTGTCACATTCAAATGTTATGTGACCATTAACTGGCCCTAAATTAATTGTTCAAAATTATAACGTAAATCATTTTGGTTTATAATACATGTATGTATCAGTAGTCTTCGATCAATAGTCTGTGTTTGCTTGCATTTTGTGCTGGATAACAAAAAAACATGCCAAAATAGTGATAGCCTTTATAAATAGCGGTTACCAATGATGAGTAACGCAAAGTGATGCCGTGACATCATGGTATTATAAATATGGAAGCGCCGTAATTGGCGGGAGTTTTGTATTATGTTATATGATATCGTTGTGTTTGAGGGTAACTGAGAAATGAGAGGTGTTTTATTGCACCATGGTTGATACACTAAATATATTAACGGCCTGATTTGTTGAGGGGTTCCTTACCCTTTAATGACTTTGAATGCCCGGGTAACACTTACCTGGTGTTTTCGTATCAGCTGTTGACTTAGTGTTTCCCATGTGATGGAATCATAGTTAACTCTGTAGAAACTGGTCACCCCAGGATTACCGATGACCCAGGTATTGACCTGGCTTGGTAAGGGAATGTTGATCCCTATGTGGTTCCCAATAACAACTGCATTCCAAGAAAGTAAAAATATGGATTAATTAGTCATATTAAAAATGGTCTAATTCTTCCTGACCACAACAACATAATTTTTATAAAACCTGATATCAAGACTATTACAGTAATGCCCTAAATAATCGACTCCTTAACCACAGCAGAATTATGGATAATTTTTCAGGATTTAGTCGGAAATATGGCTTGTTGCCATTCATTGGAAAGCTCTCACTCATTCCGATGAATGGCAACAAGCCATATTTCCGACTAAATCCTGAAAAATTACCCATAATTCTGCTGTGGTTAAGGAGTCGATTATTTAGGGCATTACTGTACTTGAAATGATGGTTTTTTGTCCATCTGTGCAAATATCTCAGTGATCAGGCCTGTCAATTTTGTATTAAGGTTTGCCATCAGGAGTACATTCAAAAGAGGGCACAATGATGTTCACATTTTGCAGTCTTGAGTTAACTTTCTTTGTTTATTTGAAAATAATGCTTTTCTGTTCGGCGGCACATACCGGTATATTTTAGGCATGGCTTGTTGGATCTGAATTAAAGGGTCCAATGATGTTCGCATTTTCCATGATCCAACCAGAGTTATCCCTCTTGTTTTATCTGGAAATGATTGTTTTCTGTCCCTCTCTGCTGATATCTCCAGCATGGGTTATAGAATATCTGCGAAATTTGGTATGGTTGTTCACAGTCACAACGGCTATCAATGAAATGTTAAATGGTAATATTTGCATTTTCCCTTTTATTTGCATTAAAATTTGGGTTCCGTTCTGCCCATGTCTCAATTTGGCACCGTGGGGGTATGCCAGCATCTGAGGTAAAACCTCTTATTTGCATGTAAATAATTTCTTATTGAATTGAGATCACTCATGATACTATGGAATACAAACAAGCCTGAGTTTAGTGTGCCTGTCATTAGCAGAATGAGGTCCCCAGAGGGTGAATTTAGTGAAGTTATCCCACATAGTGAGTAGCATCACCAAATTCACCCTCTGCATGGCCTCATCTGCTATGGGAGACATAGACTCAGATTAAAGTTCCCAAATGGGGAATATTGTGATGTACACTCATTGTGAACCTCGATTATGCAATGTGTCGTCTGCCAATTTGGGGATATAGAGAAACTAAACAAGAATTGTAATTCAATTGAGTATTTGTCGCTAAAAACAAGCATTCTGCTTGGCCGAGAGCGGGTAACTTTAGTTTTCGATTCACCGACATCGGCTGCTTCAGCGTGCATCAAATCTGAATGTAGCATGGTAAAATTTCATCGGTGCAGAACGGAGTAGCGAAACGAGCACACCGCGCGTTGTTGTCTATAGATACCGTTCATCGGCCGCTGCAGCGTGCATCAAATCTGAATTTAGCACGGTAAAATTTCATCGGCGCAGAACGGAGTAGAGAACGAGCCAACCCGCCCCACAGGAAATTGTTACAGAGCAGTGTTCCGAGTAACGCAAAGAACAAACCCAACGATTTGTTCACGGTGACAACTGCAAAATGAAAGTCTCGATTCGGGTCATGAAAATGACTAAATGATACTTTTTATACAGTTTATTTTGCAAATTCCTTGCTAGATTGAATTACAATGGAGATAAACGTACCCTGTTGAGTTGTACATTCTGGGATGCGAGCATGAAAACAGTTTTTGAATTCGCCGGCAAGCCGGCTCGTTCACAAACTGTTTTCATGCTCGAATCCCAGAATGTACAACTCAACAGGGTACGTTTATCTCCTAAATAGAATCTATGTGAAGAAGTTTCTATAGAAATTTGATAATAAAGAAACTTTCCAGAGAAGATGAGACCTAAGCAGAATGAGGTCCCCAGAGGGTGAATTTGGTGATGCTATCCAGGATAGCGTCACTAAATTCACCCTCTGGGGACCTCATTCTGCAAAATGACAGGCACATTATGGAATACAAAAGAACTTACCATTCTCTTCTGATGGATCCATCCAGATTATATCCTCGTATGTTTTATTAAAATCCAACTCGTTACTGGAGGTGAATGTGAAAGGAATGTGCCATCGGTACCTAGAAAGGAGCCAGAGACTAGATACTTAATATTAAACATATCTATACTAAATTGATTCTCACATTCAGATATAAAAGTATACATTGGAATAGTCTATCATTCATTGGGAGGGGTGTCCAGAAAACAATGAGCAGACAACAGACATACGATAAAATAATAAAAGAGCAGAAGGATTTATATTCACTGGTGGAAATGTTCAGATAATAAGTTCAATATGGTAGTTTGTTGAACTTATTATCTAAGGGAACTACTGATCAATGAGTATTTAGAAGGATAGGATAGGATAATTCTATTTACAATATACACTCATGGAATGTACCATTACAAATAAATATAATATTAATAGACTATACATGTATATTGTTAGGGGTGATATATTCATGACTGACTTTCTTCCTATCATAGAAAGTGTCTTCCAGAATAGAAATTGTCAAAATAAATTCATGAAAACCAATAAAGATAGGCCATATTGTCTGCTTTTTTGTGTCTTTCATAACAAGACCAATGTGAAAATCATTGATGCAGAGATTCGTTTAACCCTTTCAGACCCAAGTCCGATTTTTGTATCAACCCATATTTCCTTGATAATTTTTCAAATTTATTGATTATAATAATTTGATACATAGATGGAAAGAGCTCTTAGAGCTCTTTCCATCAATGTATCACATTATTATAATCAATAAATTTGAAAAATGATCAAGGAAATATGGGTTGATACAAAAATCGGACTTGGCACTGAAAGGGTTAATCATACACATACACATAAAATAATAAAAGCATTATACCCATACGGTGATACTGTAGAAACATTGATGCAGAGATTCGTTTAACCAAACATACACTCAGAATAGTAATAGCATCATACCCATATGGTGATACTATATTATCATTCACAAGGATATTCTGGTCTTAACCAAACATACACTCAGAATAGTAATAGCATTATACCCATACGGCGATACTATATTATCATTCACAAGGATATTCTGGTCTTTAACCAAACATACACTCAGAATAGTAATAGCATTATACCCATATGGTGATACTATATTATCATTCACAAGGATATTCTGGTCTTTAACCAAACATACACTCAGAATAGTAATAGCATTATACCCATATGGTGATACTATATTATCATTCACAAGAATATTCTGGTCTTTAACCAAACAATAGTACACTCAGAATAGTAATAGCATTATACCCATATGGTGATACTATATTATCATTCACAAGGATATTCTGGTCTTTAACCAAACATACACTCAGAATAGTAATAGCATTATACCCATACGGCGATACTATATTATCATTCACAAGGATATTCTGGTCTTTAACCAAACATACACTCAGAATAGTAATAGCATTATACCCATACGGCGATACTATATTATCATTCACAAGGATATTCTGGTCTTGATGGCCTTCACGATGGGTATTGCTGTTAAAATAGTCACGTCTGTTAAAACCACCATAAACATATATCAAAATATAGACAGATGTTGTTGTTATACAAATCATAAACATTGCATAAATAGCATGTTATTATCAAGATCTTATGCAGTGTTAGTAAACAAAAGCCATGTTATGTTACAATACAGTACATAAAGAGTATGCAATAAGCAAAACACTGAACACTGGGTGAACTTTGGTTAAAACTGCCACCATATTGTTTACAAGAATCTGGCTAGCACTTGCAAGTCCTCACCACTCAAGATTTCAGTGTTGAATGGGTCACCGTGAATTACTCACTTTATGCGCTGTATACAAAAATAAGCTTAATTGGCTCACACAAAGTGTGTTTTGTATATAATATCGCAACTTATTTCTAAATCCATGCCTTTAACCAAACACAAATGTAAAATAAATAAATAAAGCGCGTGCATCATACCCATATGGTGATACTGTAGTATCGTTGATGAGGAGATTCTGGTCCTTTATGAACCTCTGTTGAGTCAGTGTTAGACCACCGTTTGTTTCTCTCGTGATGGTCACTACCGGATAGTTGTTCTGGTATACCCACGTGTTCATTCTGTCGACAAACGGCTCATCCTGTCTGCCATCTGCTGCTAGTTGCTTTAAATAGATTAATTTGGTTAATATACCAATAACATGATTTTTGAAGGCATTATGGTTTATTAACGGCCCGACAGGAATGATTAACAGCCCAAGGGCCTATTGGAGGCCCGAGACGCAGTCGAGGGCCGCTGTTATGCCTGAGGGCTGTTAATCATTCCTGGAGGGCCGTTAATAAACCATGACACTGGACAAAATCATTTTATTACTGTTATTACCACTCTGTGATCAGAGATCACATGATCCGGTCAACTTCGCCTCAAAATTATGGAATCTTATCGTGCGTGTAAAATATTGTTAATCTAATAGAGAACGCCCTCTAAAGTAGTAATAATATGTGTGATCAGAGATTTTCTATTCATTTTTAATATGCATGTGAAACACTCCACTGAGGTGTTCCCGGACAGAATAACAAATAATCAGACCAAACTAAGTTATTTTCATAAATTTCATATCCAAATAGTCAGAAAACAGCGTCATTGTTATAAACAAATTACACAAAGCGACTATTATTGGTGCAATCATTGCCATAATTTTAACGCCCACAAATGCGTCCAGAATAAATATTTACATTTGTGCGCAGTTCAACTGTTGTGTTCTCTGAAATAGTTCAGTCGATGTTGGAATTTTCGAATCTTGGTTCTTTGCTAGTACATTCTTCCAGCGGGGATAATGTTTGGATACTTAAATATCATGGCATGAATCTCTACTATTGCTAACACTGTAGAGATCATATTCAACCAGTACAAAACGTTGGAACTTTTTGAAGTTTTGACAGCTAGGGAACCTTTTATTATAAAATCGAAAAAATAATATGGGAAATATACTTCTTAGTTATTATCTGTTCCTTAATAATGTACTTCACTGTAGGTGAATGTGCCAACTTAAAATTGCATGGCTATCTATAACTTTTGTGAGCCGATATCGCAATAAACATCGAATTAATTACCCAGGAGAAATTCCATAATTGTAAGCAACGCAAAGCCAACTTGCTCACAAATTCACTTAAATAGTGAAATTTTTAGTTGGAACATTCACCTACAGTGAAGGACATTTTTATTAAGGAACATATAATAACTAAGAAATATATTCCCCGTCTTATTTTTTTGACTTTATAAGGTTCCCTGTCAAAACTTCAAAAAGTTCCTCAGTTTTGTATTGGTGGAATATGATCTTGTCGGGTGTTAGCAATATTATAGAGATTCATGGCATGATCTAAATCACTATGAAACATCTAGGGTACTAACTGATTGTTTTTATTCAATGAAATAAGTATTTAAATATCGTGTATCTCTTTCTCAAATCTTTAGTATTGATTTCGAGATATAAAATTAAATAATTCTGAGTCAGAAAGACCAGTTAACAAGAGCTTCACTCTCTTGGAAATAATTTTTTTCTCCAAAATTATTTCTGTGAACCAGTGTGTGTGAACAGGGAAAAAAATTGTTTCTAATTTTAGAACATTGCAAAATTTCTGATTGGAAATCTATCTTTTAAAACACTTTTTAATGAAATAGGTGGAATGCCAGATGTTCCTCTTGTGTATTTTTTGGAATAATAATTGAAAGGTGCAATATAAATATTATACAAATAATGTCCATTTACATGTACTTACATCATTTATAGCTTTCCACATGTCACTTGTTTCAGCATTCTTGTATATATTATCTCTGATATATCTCTGTAAATTAATTAGTGAAGTTAAGAAACTAAAATATTAACCAAGGCATATATACATGTACTACATATTATAAATTTTGAAGTTACGTCTCTTGATTTGAAATTGACAAACATACGTGGTGCAGTGGGCTTTTTGTTTCTTACCCCCTTCCCAAACTTTGCACAAAATTGTTTTCATTTGGAAATTTCATGAATGAGAAATAGAGCATTAGTTGTAAATTTCAGTCCAAAAGTAAGTTTGAATTTTTTCTGATAATTTTGAGAAATTTGTTGCCTTTTAGACCAATAGTCAAAAAGTTTCCATATATGATTTCTTTGATTATAGTCTTGTTATAAAATTTTAAGATGACAGGAATTGATGACAGGAATTGAATGATAACACCTTTATAAACTCATTGGTGTATAAAGGTGATATCATTCAATTCCTGCCATCTTATTACTTGACCAAGACTCTATACATATACATCATCAATTCATTATAAAATTATAGTGAGCCTTAATTTTTAGCTATCAAGGAAATGTGACAGATTTTTCATCATTTTATAGTACTTTTGGAGGTTGATTTAACCACTGAAATATAATCCTACTTGTAAGCTTGGCTTCCAAGCCACCTGGTAATCTTGTTGACTCGACATACCTGCATTGCTTTCTGGAATGTTTCTTCTCCCAAGATGAAATATAGCTGTCTAACCAGTGATGAACCCTACAACGGATGTGTAAAATATTGCTCATTTGTTTTAAAAGAAGGTGAAAATGTAAATGGTTAATATTTGGTACACACTCCGATTTGATGGTCCCCGTATCATCAGATTCCAACAACAACATTTATTCAAAAGACACTTTAGTTATCAGAATCGATGAATTACCAAAAAATAATGATAACCACTGTCAACTCTAGTGTAAAATTTTGAAAAACATGTTTTATACCAACATTTTGTACAATGCAATTTGGTATCAAGAGTACCTCGGGCCGCTCGTCGACTATTTGCTAGGCCGCCAAATATTCCAGGTGGTGAAACATAACATATTTCAAAAATCGATATCTCATAACTCTGAGCTTTGATGGGTGGGTTCCTTGACTCGATTAAAATATTTATACCTCAAAGCCAAAGAAATA
Source organism: Siphonodentalium dalli (assembly GCA_032622095.1). Lineage (NCBI taxonomy): Eukaryota > Metazoa > Mollusca > Scaphopoda > Gadilida > Siphonodentaliidae > Siphonodentalium > Siphonodentalium dalli. The sequence continues at coordinate 28,764,985 of CP136061.1, forward strand.
GTCAATTAGGAGCGTTAATTCGGATTATGTATCTTTAACAAGCAAATAATTATATAAAGTTAGTGTATTAATAAATTTCTTCCTGTATTTAGTATTTATATAGTTTCCGGGGTATAAAATAATGAATATATATGAATCAAAGACACATGTCCGGAAATGCTTCTATCAGTTAATTTTGATATCATTTTTTCTGGTACAATACATACAGCCTTACATGGGCTATTTTTAGAACAAAAGCCTCAGGTGATCTCACAGAAACATTCAGAGCGAACTAAGAGGGAGAACTCTATCTTGTTAGCATTATCAATCAAGGCCGATTTCATCTCAACTGAGAGATTTCACCACGAAACAAACTACTGTTTTATGCCTTTATAGACAAATAATATACCCCATATTTGGTTGTATCTGTTTTTTATTTAAATGCTTTTTAGACAAGTAATATACCGGTACCCAATCTTCAGCTTTATCTGTATTTTATTTACAAAAAACTATTTGTAGTCTTGAAATTAGGTTTTATAAAACATGTTGTTTTTATTCGCCCGTTTGAAAAAATGGTCGTATTATGTAAATGGGTTGTCCATCCGTCCGCCGTCCATCCGTCGTCCGTCCGCTTTTGGTTTCCGGATGATAACTTTAGATTGAATCGAGTGAACTGAACCAAATTTGGTATGTCAGTTTACCACACCAAAATACAGATCAAGTTCGAATATGGTCTTCGTCCGCATTATTTTGACTGAGTTATGCCCCTTTTTCGACTTAGATTTTACCTGATTTGCTGTTTCCGGATAATAACTTTTGATTGAATCAAGTGAAATGAACCAAATTTGGTATATTAGTTTACCACCCCAAAATACAGATCAAGTTCAAATATGGGTTTCGTCCGCATTATTTTTTTGACTGAGTCATGTCCCTTTTTCGACTTAGATTTTACCTGATTTGCGGTTTCCGGATGATAACTTTAGATTGAATCAAGTGAACTGAACCAAATTTGGAATATTAGTTTACCACCCCAAAATACAGATCAAGATCAAATATGGGTTTCGTCCGCATGATAATGACTGAGTTATGCCCCTTTTTGAACTTAGATTTTACCTGATTTGCGGTTTCCAGATTATTGTGTTTTATTTTTGTTTTTATTTCGTCTTAAGTCAAAGGTTTCAAACAAATGAATTAAACCTTGCCCCACTCTACTCCAGAAACGGGTGTATTAAGCCACGCCCCGACGGCATGCTCTTGTTGTAATTATGCCCTGGAAGAGATATAGAGAATACCTACAGTGTTTGCATGAATACCAAAATATCTCATGAGTGTCTAGAAAGACATATTAAATTTTTACGATGCAAGCCACGAGTGAAAATTATATATTTCTTTCCAGGCACGAATGAGATGTTGCAGGCATTCAAGCAAAAACTGTAGGTATTCTTTTTATTATATGTGCCTTATTAATGCTTAAAGTTGTTAAATTATCACCAGCAAACAAATTAAACAATACAAGGAAAGCAACACCTGGTTGACCCACATTTCTGAAACTGATCAGGTGATAGGTAGCCAACAGCTCTCAAGAGATGATATCATCACCCATGCTACAGTGAAATAATAAAAAGCTACAGTGAAATAACAAAATTGTATTTCACTGTAGCTTAATTCTAAGAGATATACATTCGACGATTTACGTTTCGGTAAATTTCCGCTATTATATAAGCAAGCATAAAATAAAAACTATCTTTAGTATATGTAGCTGGACAATATATCACCGAATTATATGTGTTCAGTTTTAACGATAGTATATCTCATCTCATATAGTTTCCGGGATATAAAATAATAAATATGAGTTGAAGACTTCTATCAAATTAATATTGTTTATATGTCAACATTTTCTTATATAATGCGATAATCAAGTCGGAATTTTTTCGTTACTATTTTTATAATTTTAAATCGAGTTATCCTGCATGGTGCACTAGTCGTAAAATGTCACAAATTGATTGTATGTATACAGAAAATAAGAAATTGGAGCATTTCCAGACAAGGGTCTTTGATTAATAATATCTATTATTTTATACCCAAGCGACTACATAAAACTTGTTATATGAAGAGATAGACCAGGTACAGAGAATCTATTTGTAAAGTGATTTATTCATTTTGGTCAGCAATTCAATTTACATTTTTCTCCCAATTAAGTTGTATTCTGACTTACATACATATTGCCAAAATACAACAAATATATATAACATCATTATTGGGCTGGCTTTTTATTCCTAACCCATAGATGTGAGACCGTTATCCCCACCATTAACCCTTTCAGTGCCAGATCAACCCATATACCCTGTGCCAATGCATTCTCTTATATATGCGAGTCGACCATAGGTCGCCTCGCATATATAAGAGAATGCATTGGCCTAACAATTTTTCATCATTTGTTTTTATTTTTTACAATTTTTTCTTATATTCTACTCTCTTTCAGTGCCAGACTTATTTTGTAGGTTTAGTGCCAGGGAATCTTACGTTTTTCATGGGCATCAAAATTATTACTATGAATACTTGGTGATAGTTTTGAGTTATAACATGCCCCTAAGGTTTTATGCAGTTTGTTTTTAAATTCGCTATAGCATGCTTTATAAGCATACCCAAAAAAAATTCAACCCAAAAAAAATCTAAAAAAAAACAAAAACATTTATATATATTTTTTAATGTTTTTACAGACCGTAAATTAGGGCCGATGATATAGGCCCCTGGCACTGAAAGGGTTAAATACTTATTTTTCAATATAGACCACAAGTGGAATACAAATGTAACTACTTCCAGTTGATGTTGCCAATAGAGATGAGGTATATAACGTCGATGATCCACTCCGGGTGATGCACAGATAATTACCAGTTTTTCATCAGATTTAAGTTATAGTATCAACGGGTCACAGACATGGATCAAACTTATCTGACACAATGGTGTGGAATAAATACAGAACACAGTTGGTCAGCTAATTCATAAACATTATATGAAATAAATGGGTAAAACATTCTTGATTAAATAAGATGATTTTATGTGACTTTTCTCATTCGTTATTTTTTACGCAAGAATCTAAATTTTATCAAAGTATTTAAAATAACTAGTAAAACAAATACATTTAAAACTAGATTGACTTTGTTCTTATTTTCATTAGTAACTGGTTCATGTAAATAATAATGATAAAAAATGATTAAAATTTGTTAAAGAATGTAAGAAAAATTGATAAAAAATTATAAGAAATTATTAGGCCAATGCATTCTCTTATATATGCAAAGCAGCCTATGGTTCACTCGCATATATAAGAGAATGCATTGGCACAGGGTCTTTAATGTTGCACCAGCCCAGCTCCCATCATGAAAGGGTTAATAACTCCATAGACAAGATTTCTCATGTCAAAACCATTGTTATGTAAACATTATGGCTACAGTGGCATATATGACTAATATCAAAACCATTGTTATGTAAACATTGTGGCTACAGTGGCATATATGACCAATCACAATCCAATCAGTCCAGTAAGATGCCAAAGTTTAATCAAAACTTGACTGTACACATTGGAATAGGTTAAAGCATTGAAAGTTATTCAGAAAATCATATATACTAGTAGACTGAAATACATTCATGTATTTGAACTTATTATGTGATTAGCGAAGTTTGTTGATAAATCACTGTGACTGTTCTGTTTACATGACAATAGTTTCAACACTGGAACTTAATTCTGTTATTGGAGATCTATAGATAATTAATATAAGATCAAAGTTTATCCATTTCTCCATGTTCTTCTTGGTGGTAATTTTTGCACATTTACCCAAGGCGAGTACCTTTTGTCACTTTAATTTCCATAAAATTTGGCCTGGAACCATGAATCCCTGAATTCATCTTTCATTTCTTAGGGCATTACTGTACATACCTTATTATATGTTATGGTATGGAACATTTTATCTAAATTACGCCAAGCTTCTGCTACTAAAGATCTTGATTTTGGAAAATCATCCAGACTAAATGCACCTTGGAAGTCTTTAAACGTCATGTCAAACTGTGGAAGGAAAATATAGACCATTTTTTTTTTATTATAACATATACTGTTAAAGGTCAGGGGACCCCAACTGGTATCAAACTGAAAACAAGTTTGTGTCCATCTAAAATTTACAATTAATTGCACACAAGTTGACCCATCTGTAAAAGATGCAGAAAAAACATGTAGATGGCAATCGTATAAAAAAACACGAAATTTACCTTGAAAATTTCACTTAAAAATTTGTTGTTTGCTGATTCACTGCATGTAAACATGTGCTCGGACTAAATTTTCAAATAATTATCAAATTTCATATTCTTCCACTAAAATTATTACCCATTCAGCAAATAAAAGTGATGATAAGGTAAGTGAATCAAAAAAATTATTTTTACTTCCCAAAAAAATACATATTTTGCAGCAAATAATTTCAAGTTGCCCATTCTCATGGTAAAAACATGTGGTTCTGGTCATGTCAAATGAGGTCCACTGAGCTATCTCGGGAGGCAGACATGTTAGATGAACATACACAGCAAAATACTTAATTGTTAACCTAACAAATATATGCTATCCGAAGACCACACTAAGCATATTATATAACAATAAAAATGTCAAAAAGATGATTTTAATCATATTTTTAGAAGGGAAATTTTGGGAAGTGCGTTCTCAGCAAGTAAAATTATTGGAAATGAATAACTGCCATAAAAAGTACATGATCTGAACTAGTGAAAGGCTCAAATGAGTTTTTAATAGAGAGAAACACCGCTTCAAGACTGTCAAAATAATGTTAGTTTGTGCTGGAAAATTGTAAGCATCCATTTTGCAAGCATTATGTTACCTTGAACTGTACCTTGAATTACCAGCCCAATTAATACAAATGTTGGTATGCAGGTCATTCACTCAAGCAGAGAGCAATCAACTTTAAAATAGGACACAGTATCCGAGATAGTTGGTCAACTGGGGATTTGGCTTTGGATATATGACGTAAAAATCAAATCAGCCCAAAGGTTTATATTAGTTCCTGCAAAATGGATGCTTACAATTTTTTTATTTCAACTATCATGATATTTTTGAACATTTGGTCTCCATTGAGGACACTGCAATATATGCCCCTTCTCCTGTTTCTTGTTGGAGATGCAGATGGAGAGACTTACCGATTTCCATTCAGGATTGCTTGCATCATGAGCCAGGTATTCAAAGAAACTTGCAAAAGCTTCATGCAACCAAATGTCACTCCACCATTTACAAGTCACCAGGTTACCAAACCACTGTAAATTGTAAGGTTTATAAAAACAATGTTAGCTTAATTATCAATCAATTACTCCAGAGGTTTTCTGAAATATCAGTGATTTAATGCAGACATGGGGTATTTGTGAATAAGAATTGAAATATGTTTATTGTAAGTTCTTGTTCTGCATGGGAGGTGATATTCAGTTATTATTTATTTGCACTGAAACGCAGTTATTTACACTGAAGCTCAAATAAAACCTTTTCTAACTGAGACGTAAGTGCAAATATGGGTTTTTTGCACTGAACCGAAATCGTTATCACTGAAGCACAAATCATTTGCACTGTAACAAAATCATTTAGACTGATGCGCAATTACCAATATAACATGACACCCCCGGGCCTAGCAGCCCAGTGGTAAAATCCACAATTAACTAAGTAGGTGGGTCCTTTTGTTTTCAGTTGTTTTTGAGGAACAACAGAGTGCATTACAACCATGTGATACAACAATTGCTATATACTAGAATAGGCTATATTCTTTAAAATTATAGTATAAATATTAAAACTGTTAAAGGCCCACTTAATTCTCGAACCGCCAGATTACATTATATAAAATATATGCCATATTATATACCATTTGAAAGAGGAAGCCCCAAAACATTGTATTTTCAACTTATTCGATGTAATAAACTGTGAACATGCTGTTTTTGTTGAGATATCGATGTCTGTTCTGTTCTCAAGTTTCTGCACATAGTCTATTATTTTCAATGGAAGGGCAATAACTCTATATATTTAATTAGATATTGAATTATATCCCTTCCATTGAAAATAAACTTTTGTTTGAATTCTGTTGCATTCTGGCAGCCATACTGGGGAAAATGATTTTATGATTTCAGCTATTTTCTATTTAATACTCTATGGGCACCTTCTGAGACACAAACTTTCCAAATAGTGATGAATTATAGTATTTTAATCATATTTTATGGCATAGATTGTTATTAAACCGTATATCAATGCACTATAAAAAAAATAATCGGTGACTCGAAAATTAAGTGGGCCTTTAAGAGCGAGAATTGTCTGTTTGAAGTTTAGCTTCATGTGTTACAATTATTCTTCATTTAGTTCACTTAATATTTCCACTGATAGTTTAAGGCTTCAACTCACCATGTGTGCCAGTTCATGTCGAACCAATGACGCCACGTTGTACTTGTGATATGTGGTATCCATATCTTCATTATGTAAGAATGATGTTTCACGATACTTTATTATTCCCCAGTTCTCCATTCCATTGAAATACACAAAACGAGGCAGTGCCACTTGATCTGAAATGCAAAATTAAAGATGCATTCGTGGCTCATGCGCTATAGATTTCCTCACACATGTCTTGTTTTTCGCGGAGAACGCACCGGGTACTACACGGTCGATTGAATAGTGTAGGCGACTCCGCATAAATTACCATAGCAGACAAAATCAAGTACTATAGCTCTCTGTTTACTAATTGTGTAGCCGAACACTTGTTATCAGGTAAAAGAAATTACTTAAATGCTATGCGATTGGAAAAGAAAAATTTGTTTCTTCGACTGCACAAGCACTGTGGAGGATCTGTTCCTCGAAAACTCATTCCGTCCAAGCAAATGCAGATTCCGTTATTTTAAATTTACCGCTGGATAAACTTGAAGAAAACATACATAAGTTAGTTTAATAACATATTAAGCTAATGTTTAGCTCCGGCATCAACCGGGACATGTTCCAGATCATTTTGTTGCCAAAACGTTGAAAGTGATTCCTGCCCTGTATGTTCGGTTGTCGCCCGAGTAAGTTCAATTGTCGCCCGAGCGATTCTCTTTAGACTCTGACAAGAAATGTCCGCTTTTATACTGATAAACATCTCCATGGTGCGGCACTTAGCTTTTGTCTTCAAAATCATGATGAGAGTATTAAAGGGGCATGCAATCAGACTCTTAATTTTTGCAGTACATTTTCCGATAATGTTATCAAATGTTATCAATGTCCTCATTTTCCTGATATAAACAGTATTCATCGTTGAAAACTTTCCTACGTCAGTGTAGTTACAAGTTTCGGGCCGGAAGTGGCACATTTTACTTTGAAAATGTGATAAGCAACAGCTAGGTCAGCATGGCATATCGAATATAGCAGGGCAAATAATCAATTAACGATGATACATGATGCATCTATTTATTGTAGGCTCGAATATTCCCAGACACCGTCCTGACATGCGTCGTTGTGTCCCGATCCCTATTAACATTATAGAGTTTGTAAATAAACTGCACAAGGGCGCAGATAAAGTTATTTCTATTTGGGCCAAACTCAATGCTCAGATGCTGAATCGTGTGGTCATAATTATGGTCCATAAAAATAGCGATGTTTATATATATATATATAGATGTAGTCCTATAGCTTGTGGTCGTGGTAAAATGTATATTATTATTGGTGTATTATTTTATAATCAAAACCTATATTGTACCCCAGACACAGTAGGATATATGTTTGCAATCATAGGGAACACCGAACTATCAGATGTGACGTTTAGGGACCAGTATATATTAGGACATATGGGTGCATGGATGATAGAAAAACTATCGAATATATGGTGGAATCAGGGGTCCCCATGGAGAAAATTTGTTAACATTATATTCTGAGCGCGTGTCTGGTACCTATATAATATGGTGGCTCTTGAATGGTAGTTTATATATTCAGTACTGGGGGGGGGGGGGGGGGGGGGGGCGTTTACAGAGGTGTGTGTAATTACATATATTTTCAAGAAAGAGTATTTGATTGTATTTTAGTATATTATAAATTACTAAGTTTCTGGACAGAGTATATATATGGCTTCACTTTGTCGGCCTATATTATTCATATTCAACCGAGCCGTCGGCGAGTTGTTTTCATGTATCAGACGGGCAAAGTAAGCCCACATATATGCTCTGTCCATAAACTTGCTAATGTATTTATCTGCCTTTCTTGTTTTGAGAATACTTGCTTTTATTTTGTCAAACTGAGAAATAATAGCTTATTTAAAAAGTGTCGTAATTTTAATTAAGATAACATCGCATCAAAATCAACACCAGTTTAACTGGATTGGGGTAAACATTTATCCATCTCAGGAATCGAAATGCTGAAAATGTGCGTGTCATGAAACGGAACACTCCGATTACTTTGAAGGTATAATGCCAGGCTAAATCACGTATTTTGATCAAATGTGTTGTTTAAAGTAACGAAGGAATGCTTGGGGGTAAGCATAATTATAAGCAATTTGTTCTCCAAAACATTATCGCTTTTGCTTCGAAATTCACATTTGTACTCAATACTTTTCTTCTTTTTGTGTGGCTTTGAGTGAGCAAAACCTAATTGTAATTTGCTTCATCGTGCTATACATGGGATAAAAATATGTATGGAACAGTAAAATATATTGGAAACAAGTCCTATCTGATCAATATTACATATACATAAGTTGATCCCTCGAAATACACCAATTTGTTCGCAGAATCGGATCTTCTAAGACTACGGAATGGGAATTTTTCTCGGGAAGAATGACTTTTCGAGGAACAGATCCCACCCGTGTTTGACCCGTTTTCCGAGACATGGGTTATTATTATTTTTTTCATAATTGACCATATGGTGATAACATCTTTCCACCCATGCCACCAAATATGCATGTTCCCAATGACGAGATTATTTATCACACCTTAAATGTCATCACTTGTGCAATAATGTAGGCCCACACAGTCATGGCTCGCATGTCATTGATAGTTTTGGCTTGCTGACTATCTCAGTTCACTCACCAGACTTCGGAAGGTTGTAGGCGATTCCGATAAATTTTTCGTATGTTTCCATGGCTTGGACGGCGACTTCCAACCCGTACCGAGAATCGTTGTATAAATCTCTCCGCGTCCACGATGTCATCTGGAGATGTTGAAAATACTCATCAGTTATCGATATATAGGATACCTTAATTCATACAAATATAGGCCAATATATATGCACACAGAGTGAGTTTACATAATACAATGTATATGTGCATGATGTACTGTACATGTATATTCAGCGATGTATATATCTCATTTACGTCCATGGTATATTAAAGATGCGTTATTTTGCCACCTATTACAGGGGATGCGAAAAAGGTTCTAGATGCGAGGTGGGGGTGGTGGGTGGACCACCATCAGATCTAAAATAATGAACAGTTGTTTCCTCATGTATTTTTTCAAAATATATCATTACTAGCTGGTGGGCCCGACTTCGTCCGGGCTGTTTCCCCTCTGCTTTCACCCGGACAAAAGTACCCATAGGTATAAAATTTCGTTGAAATCCGTATTTTACCCGATTTTACCTTGAATTGACAATTTTTAAGGTCAAGGTCAGGTCGGGGTCATGATCTGTCCCGTCCAAATCACTCCCCGGACAAAAATATCCCTATGTATAAAATTCGTCGAAATCCGTCAGTTTTACTCGATTTGACCTTGAATTGACCTTTTGAAGGTCAAGGTCAGATCGGGGTCACGATTTGACCCGTCCAAAACACTCCCTGGAAAAAATTACCTAGGTATCAAATTTCGTCAAAATCCGTCTGGCAGTTTCCCCGGCCATAGCTAACACACATACCGACAGACAGACAGACAGAAGTCCCAAAATATATAGTAGATAAACTTGACTTCGACCCAGAAATGGAAATACACATTGTATGTGAAGTATATATATACATATCGTGCAGTATATTGTGTTATACAGGAGTGGGTTATCACTTCAGAACCCATACTGAACCCCTCTGCTGAATGCATTTAAAAAATAAAATTCGTTGAGTGTCTCTCCATGCATCTGTGTAACAAAGCTTTGCACAGTATCAATAACTAAAACATATGTGACCCGCCATATCAAATCCAGTCGGAAGTCGGGATTTTTTTTACCCTGTGCCAATGCATTCTCTTATATATGCGAGTCGACCATAGGTCGCCTCGCATATATAAGAGAATGCATTGGCCTAACAATTTTTTACAATTTTAATAATTTTGTCTTGTATTCTTTAACAATTTTATAATTTCACCCATACAGAGCCCCAGACAGACATGAGCAGACGACACTCTTTTATATGCTTCTATATATGTGTGGGGCTCCCTGCAGGGTAATGGATGTTTTTTTATTTTATGTCCTAAAAATTGTAAGAAACATCTATTTAAAAAAATGATAAAAAGTTGTTAGGCCAATGCACTCTCTTATATATGCGAGGCGACCTATGGTCGACTCGCATATATTAGAGAATGCATTGGCACAGGGTAAAAAAATCCCGACTTACGACTGGATTTGATATGGCGGGTCACATATATGTGATCCAAGGAAGGGCTATGTTAGCGTGTAGACATTTGTCACAAATCTTCGAAAAAGGGTGTGGAGTACGTGTGCCAAGATAGGTCAAAATGGAAAAAAAGTGGAAAATGTCCAGAACTTTCCCCCGCCTCCCCAAATGTCCAGAACATTTCCCCGCCTCCCCAAATGTCCAGAACATTTCCCCGCCTCCCCAAATGTCCAGAACATTTCCCCCCCCAAATGTCCCGAACTTTCCCCGCCTCCCCAAATGTCCAGAACTTTTCCCCGCCTCCCCAAATGTCCAGAACTTTTCCCCGCCTCCCCAAATGTCCAGAACTGTTATGAGAATTATAATTATATACTAAGAAACTGTTACAAACCAGAACCCCTAAAGAAAAGTTGAACATACACCATGCTGGCCCGAAACCGACCACATCTAATCTCCATTTCCTTTTTGTGGGTCTTTTCACCAGAGAATTTAGATTCTCTAAAAGTAATTTCAATGGATGTGGTATAATATAATATTTTATCACAACCAGCTTCCGAAATATACTATATACACCGGTGCCCCTTTCATTTGGAATATGAAGTGATAACTTGTCACCTCAACCGCCACCGGTAACACACATTGATCAACCTATAGTAAAGATGACTGCCAATATGGTTGCTGCAGTGAGTACATTTCGTCGGAGCATTACTGTATTTTGCTCACCACTGTTGCTTAAAGTAACTCAATGCACTCGCATCGGGTACAATTTTAATGTGTAAAACATATGAAAGTCTGAAAAAACATCACCCCTAAAAAAATCATGGAGAAATAGATTAACTTGGCTCTCATATTCATTATTGGAGAGTTATTAATAATGAAAATAAGAACTAAGTCAATCTATTTTTCATGTACTTGTTGATGATAGTTGTTTTACAGACTTTTTGTTATTTCTCATGAACCCACTTCGAAGGCCTTAAGTCCCTATACGTTCATGAGTATAAGTATATGGTTCATATGCTGTTCATAATTTTGTGACATTCTCAAATAAGAAATTTCCAGCCCACTCTATATATACAGATCAAAATCTTACTGGAAGTTTTCTGTCTGTCTCCATGGTGATGTTTCGGTAGTCATAGGCAACCACAATGGCAAGAAGATATGTTGACATCACTGGTGTACGCTCGAATTTATCAAGTTTGTATCCCGGTCGCCTGTTCAAAGAAACAACACGTGCATTTCTGACGACACATATGAAACAATTATAACAAATTTGGTGATATATCATTCATCATGCACTATAATATAAATTTAGCTCACTGAGCATGCATACTAAAGAAATATTCGTACCCGTGGACTAGCTATACGTATGACAAACACTAGAAATATATGACAAATTTTCGTAAATAACGTTAATAATAAGTTTTGATTGATGACTATTGAAAAACATGCACGTTTATTTTTCAGCTGCATTGTAAATTATTGGACTTAAAATATTTGAAATAAAACCGATAAAGGCATGTATTTCTTTTGAAATGACTTCTATTCGTTAGGAATTGACATGTTGGGAAAAACATGCACGTTTATTTTTCAGCTGCATTGTAAATTATTGGACTTTAAATATTTGAAATAAAATCAATAAAGGCATGTATTTCTTTTGAAATGACTTCTATTCTTTAGGAATTGACATATTGATTGTCATTTGACACCTATTGATTTTCATTTAACATATTTTAATTTTGAAACGACTTCTATTAATTTGGAATTAACATAATGATTGTTATTTGACACCTATACATGGTATTTATAATAAATCCACCAAATTAGTTGATTTGACTGAATAATTCACCCAATATTGGATACAAAAGATTGCGCAGAAGGGAAACTAATAATGGGTAAATTGTTACCCTGCGTTGAGTAAAAACATTGCCCAACATTGGGTAAAATTGGTACAAATTGGGTAACATATGTGTTTTACCCAACCAAAAAGTTAATGTTACTAAATGTTCGCATGGTGCTATATGCACCATTGAGTTGGGTAAAAACATTGACTCAATGTGGGTAAAATATTACCCAACGCGATTAAGAGTGATATATATACTCATTTGATGCATTTATAGACCAAACAGCCGCTCATTCTCGCCGTTATGTATACTTACTGTGGATGATCCTCCGATATGAATTGTGGCATATTAGCCAATGTCATGTAGTCACTCCTACGAATAATCTGAACATCGTACTCAGCTTTAATCTCAGGCTCGTCAAACGATGGGAAATAGCGACGACCAAAGTAAGGCTGATTCTGTGTGCACACCACATATCTGCAAGTATTCATAATCATGTGTTAAGTAATGCTGATTCTGTGTGCACACCACATATCTGCAAGTATTCATAATCATGTGTTAAGTGAGGCTCATTATGTGTGCACACCACATATCTGCAAGTATTCATAATCATGTGTTAAGTAAGGCTCATTCTGTGTGCACACCACATATCTGCAAGTATTCATAATCATGTGTTACGTAAGGCTCATTCTGTGTGCACACCACATATCTGCAAGTATTCATAATCATGTGTTAAGTAAGGCTCATTCTGTGTGCACACCACATATCTGCAAGTATTCATAATCATGTGTTAAGTAAGGCTCATTCTGTGTGCACACGATATATCTGCAAGTATTCATAATCATGTGTTAAGTAAGGCTCATTCGGTGTACACACCACATATCTGCAAGTATTCTGAATCGTGTGTTAAATAAGGCTGATGATGTGTGCACACCACATATCTGCAAGTATTCATAATCATGTGTTAAGTAATGCTGATTCTGTGTGCACACCACATATCTGCACGTATTCATAATCATGTGTTAAGTAAGGCTCATTCTGTGTGCACACGATATATCTGCAAGTATTCATAATCATGTGTTAAGTAAGGCTCATTCTGTGTGCACACCACATATCTGCAAGTATTCTTAATCATGTGTTAAATAAGGCTGATGCTGTGTGCACACCACATATCTGCAAGTATTCATAATCATGTGTTAAGTAATGCTGATTCTGTGTGCACACCACATATCTGCAAGTATTCATAATCATGTGTTAAGTAAGGCTCATTCTGTGTGCACACCACATATCTGCAAGTATTCATAATCATGTGTTAAGTAATGCTGATTCTGTGTGCACACCACATATCTGCAAGTATTCATAATCATGTGTTAAGTAATGCTGATTCTGTGTGCACACCACATATCTGCAAGTATTCATAATCATGTGTTAAGTAATGCTGATTCTGTGTGCACACCACATATCTGCAAGTATTCATAATCATGTGTTAAGTAAGGCTCATTCTGTGTGCACACGATATATCTGCAAGTATTCTTAATCATGTGTTAAGTAAGGCTCATTCTGTGTGCACACGATATATCTGCAAGTATTCTTAATTATGTGTTAAGTAAGGCTCATTCTGTGTGCACACGATATATCTGCAAGTATTCTTAATCATGTGTTAAGTAAGGCTCATTCTGTGTGCACACGATATATCTGCAAGTATTCTTAATTATGTGTTAAATAAGGCTGATTCTATGTGCACACGGTATATCTGTAAGTACTCATAACTCATTTGTTATAAAGATGCACAATCCAAATTAACGTTCCTAAATTTCGATTTCTTTGGCTTCGGGGGTAAAAAATATGTTATTCGAGTCGAGAAACCCACCCATCAAAGCTCAGAGTGATCAGATACCGATTTAAAAAATCTGTTTAACTACCTGATATATTTGGTGAACTAGCAAATATTCGACGAGCCTTCCGACATACTCTCAATACCAAATTGCGTTGAACAAAATGTTGATATATAACACTTTTTGGGAAAAAAATTATACTATAGTTGACTGTGGTTAGCATTATTTATTGGTAATTAATCGATTCTGATAACTAAATTAACGTCTTTTGAAGAAATGTTGTTGTTGTAATTTGATGATACAGGGACACTCGAATCGGTTTGTGTACATTTAAAGGCTTGAAATAGTCGGACGTTTGCAGATCGAAGAGGTCCCAAAAGGGTGAATTTAGTGACGCTGCCCCACACGATGGGCAAGCGTACCGAATCCACAATCTGTGAACCTCATTCTGCTTAGCCGTTAGGCTTCAACTGCTGCGGGAGACCTGGGATCAGATTGAAGTTCCCCAGTTTAAGTTGGTGATGTTCTCCAATAAGTCAAATCGATTATGAATTTTATCTTCTGCAAATTAAGAGACATAGAAACAGAACAGAAGAGGTAAAGTAACTAAAAACAATGTTAATTTGAGACTATAGATACGCACCAGAAGAGTAGGCATAAGCAGAATGAGGTTCAATCTTATCCTAGGTTTCCATAGCAGTCGAGGCCTCAGCAGAATGAGGTACCGACACACTATTTCAAGCCTTGCATACATGTGTTATTCATTGAAGAACAGTAACTTACCCATTTTCTACTAGCATTTTTTCAAATTCAAATTAGCGACATGTATTGGCCCCAACCAACCTATTCTCACTATAGCATGCAATTTAATGCACTCTATCAAAATACATGTTACAAGTGACCAACAATCGCACTCATCTATTGTATCTTTTGGAACTTCTGTCTGTCTGTATGTATGTGTGTATGTGTTATAGACTCGAAAACTGCTCCACCGATCCGACTCAAATGATCCTGGAACAATATGGTCGGGTCCAATTTCACGTGCGACTGTGTCCTTGACCTCGCTCATAAGCGCATGTTTCTGGACCTCGACTGATCCGACCCAAATTTGGTATGTAGGTCTACTTTGATCCTGGGAACAATATGGGCAGGTCCAAATTCACATGCGACCGTGTCCTTGACCTCGCTCATATACGGTCATATATATATATAGCCATGTTTCTGGATCGGTTGAACAATGATGATCACACAGAAATCCCTAAATAGCACGGACGAATTCGGACACATCAGCTAATATATAGTATTCATGACCATCTTGCACTAAATATATCCACTGTTGCAATATGAATCCATTCAATTGAATTGTGAACTCCTTCATAACATAGGCTACATATGATATGCATTATATATAGCTTGTGTGATGTTGCACTAAATCATGCCAATTAATTGGGTCGTGCGTTTCATATCCCAATAAAACACACCATAACATGAAGCGACGTCACAACACAACTGTATTTTGGGTTCGTTATAGCACTCTTCGAACTTGTAGCGAACAATGATCCGCGCGTAGCATAACGAGCTATTAACCAGTCCAATAGCCGTAATCTATCGCACATTTCTAATGCACTTATACCACTTATCTTGCAAACGGCAACGCTTTGTTTGTCTATTCAGTGTATTCAGTCAACAATAAGCGCCAGGGGTTTCGTTAGTGGTGATGCTGCTGCCTCGATCCACGCCAGTTTTGAAGATTTTCAATGCCGGTTGTGCACAACTTTGTCCTGAGACATAATAATAATAATATATAGCATTTATATAGCGCTTTATCCCTGGTGTAGCTCGAAGCGCTTGGGACTCTATATGCAGGTTATATGTATACATACATTAGAATATATACAATCAATGTATACGGAGAATGGTCCAATGTTGCTATCTATGGCTAGTTGTGTGCGGGTAAATCTTGAAGAGGTGCGTCTTAAGTCGTTGCTTGAAGATGTCAATAGAATGCAAACGACGAATGTCGAGAGGGATGGAGTTCCAAACACTTGGTGCGGCGTGTGTAAACAGACGACGTTCAATTTTCTTATAATTACCCACGGGAACAGCCAGAAGCTGTTTTTCCTTGGAACGGAGGTAATCACGGCCTGGTACATACATCGTAAGAAGGTCCGAGATGTATGCTGGAGCAGATGAATTAAAGTAACGATAGCAGAACGTTGCTAACTTGAAATATATTCGCGCGCGCACCGGGAGCCAATGTAGGTTTTTCAAAATTGGAGAAACATGGGTGGATTTCGGAACACGCACTACAATCCTCGCGGCTGAGTTCTGCAGACGTTGCAGACGACTTAATTGTTCCTGTGAACTTCCCGCGAAAAGCGCATTGCAATAGTCCAATCTTGACATAATATTACAAGAAGCAACTTTTTTCTATGTTAATATAGATGGCACGCATCTGTGAAATGGACCGTTACATTGCCATCCTCGGCGACATTTGATTGAGAGAAACATTCAATGGTTATATTGTTTTGGTGATGAAGAACGTGTCCGCTTCCAACAACCTCCGGCTGCCTCCAATCTCGCAGCACACCATGCAGGCAATTCATGCTCTGCAACACCATTTGCTGATATGATTCCAACTTGCTTTGTTTCGATAGGACATCCATGCAATGTTTTTTTTAGTGAATTTGTCTTGAATTGGTGCTGTTTTCCCACCGGTGAGCCGCTATACACAGCGCCACCGCAACGCACAGATCCGGATGCAAGGAGTGGTTGTGCTGTTTCTATAACTTGCATTCACGATGCAAGTGGTCTGGGCTTGATTGTGATCGGCCGTATTGTTTGAGCATAGTTTGGATGTTCAATTTGAGCAAAATCGCACATAATTGTAAATTGAAAATGATATGAAAAACATATCATAAACTTTTGGGTGGAACATGCATGCCACACAGGTGCTATAAACGGCTCATAATTTCCGCATATGACATGCATGTTGGTCTGATTTTTTCGATGAAAAGAGGGCATAGTGCACTGGGATTTGATGCCATTGTATAAACGAGATACACACGCATTCAGAAACGTGGTAGGTTTTTTGGATGGTTATCGCACACTTGCCAGCTTTGTACGATAAAACTATTTTTTATTCGCACATTGGCCACATTTTCCAATAAATAGAACAGTAGTAATTCTATATTCAAATTCCAAGCTATAGTCGGTGTACATATAAACAAATTACCACCCTCTCACACGGCGGTAATGCCACCCCCCACTCGCCTGTCTGAGTGAAATTCACATCTAACCGGGAGTTATGGTGAAAGCAATTTTCCCGCCGGTGAGCCGCTTTGCACAGGGCCACCACAACGCTCAGCTCCGTTTGCAAGGAGTGATCTATAGAGTAAGTTCTGATTGGCCTTATATATGACTCGAGATCCAGCGGTTATGAAATAGAAACTCTGCGACAGGTAATCAGTCCCACGTGTAATATATGTGGGGCTATATAACGTTTACTGAGTCTTATACATCTTAGTATATATAGTATATATGCACCCATGGCATCGCATGCACTCACCTTGTTTCGCCATCTTGATCATATTTGCTCCAAAACAGTCCCAGTCCATTTGTAGCTATTTTAGCAGTGTATGACATTTCGAGGGAATAATTCTTGCCAGCAATGAGTTCCTCCGTCAGATGAAATACGGAAAAGTCCAACAATTCTTCCCGACTGTGGCTTTCAAACTCCGGTACATGGTCGTCGACATCACCGATCAACGCAAACTGCACGGTACTCTCGCTGATATTAAGCCCCCGACCATGGAGAGTTATCGTTCTTGTGGGATGTTTGCAGGTGACGTGAATAGTTATGTGTCCTATGAGTGTGAAGTCGTCTTCATTGTCTGTATCGTATATGTCGGGGAAGAACTGGATTCGGTAGAGGTATGGTGCAACTTTAGCAGGTAGCAGAACCGCCACACCTGGATCAGTTGTCGTCTCTGGTGGCATGAGAGTTGGGGTTACTGGAAGTGAGCTCGGCTCGTCATTCTGAAGGTTCCGAAGTGCAGCTTCTGTTATATAATTTGATATAGAACATTAGTCTGTTGCACATTGCATATATTAGAAGATGCAATAGCGACATGAAAAGATGACGGAAATTTCATCGGACATTTTAAAGATGCATAATCCGATTAAGCGCCCCTCAATTACTATTTATTTTGATTCGGGGGTAAACATATTTGATTCGAGTCGAGGAACCCACCTATCAAAGCTCAGAATTATTATATGTCGATTTTTAAAATCTATTATTTTCACCTTCGAGAATTATTAGAGGCCCAGTAAAAAGTCGACGAGCCAACGGTCTATATGACCAAATTGCGGATGAAGATGGATAACTCTAATATCAAGAGGCTTTGTGTTGATAATAAGGCCAAATTTCGTCGAACAACATGTTGATAAATAACGTTTCGGGCAATTTGATACTACTGTTGACAGTGGTTAGCATAATTTTGGGGCAATTAATCGATTCTGATAACTAAAGCGGCATTTCTAAAAATTGTTTTGTTGGAATCAGATTATATGGGGACCATCGGGTCGGATTGAGTGCCTTTAAGCCACCGTTATTGGACCCAATGACCGAAAGAAAATCCCAAAAGTTATTACAAGAAGACACCAAAAATTTGTAAAGCTTCATCGGCACGCTGTCATTAGCACCATTCATTCTGACTGGCACTAATTCGTGGGAGCTCTCATGCCGATTTCATTGCAAGGTGAACATTTATAATTTGATAAAACTCAATATTTTGATCTGAGTTCATGGTAAGGTTGCAGGACAGATTAATACATAACAACATGAATGGAATTTTTATTTCAAAATGATATTTGACAGCAAAAAAAAAAAAACAGGATTGAAGACTGTTTAGTGATACATTGAACATATATACTTATACTAAGTCTGGAATCTGGATATACAATCAACTTGCGTGCCTTTCTTTTTGATCATTGAGTGGGTCCAACAACAACTACTGTGTCTCAAGCCTACATGATTGTCTCTAATATGTATCAAGATTATGAGGCGTGGTTGTGAATGACAGGAGAAATTAAAATCGTGCTTGTGCGTGGTGTCATGGCTTGAAGCGAAGTTTTGTTGTGTCTTGATCACAGTGATTACCTGTATGGGAATTTCGGGATCAACATTATCAGTATTTTACAGTTTTTACCTTTTTGGCCCGTTGCATCCTCACAACCATGCATGCATGCAGTTGGCTAGATGGTCCCTATTAGGGGTGTCGACCTTAAAATATCCAACTCTGCACATCCCCCCGCCCCTTGAACCAGACCAAACCCCCCAGATTCGCAGAATTCCATTTTTCACCCTGAAAATTCCAACCTGATACCCTCTAAGTGTTGGAACATTTCCGACATAAATGGCCATTTCATACGAACATTTCCGACATAAATGGCCATTTCATACCAAAATTTTGACCAAAAGCAGAACAAATATGCTACTTTTTGTCTAAAACAACATATTCCCCACTAATTACTGGTTAGAAAATCAAACAATGAGAACAATTTCAACGTATATGTGGTGTAAATTTCCAACTAATGTTTTACCAGGCATGCAATTTACAACTGTTGAAAATGCTGAACAAAGTTAGAAGGGTTAGACACATGTACTCCCAACCCCACCCCCTGTCGCACGTCCCTGACTCTATAACTTACCCAAATCTTCTCGCCTTCCCTGCTCTGTGTCGAGGTCTTGCGCCAGGATACCGACGGCGATGGCGAGAGCTACCACTGCTGCTACTAAGAACACTAACAAGTATATTAATATTCTCACCCGGTTGCTCCCAGCTTTTCCCATCCTAAAATTAACGACAACAAAGTTCTAATATACTTTTATTTAATGATCCTACCATTATTTCATTCAATAAACCGTTTCTATAAATTGTGATATTAAACGTTCGTCCTTTGACTTCCGGTTTGTCGTCTGTTTACATTCCGTAGCTACGTCTAAAAAATACCAAGGCGTCCAATATTTTGAATGAAGAGTTTGAAAAGTTTTGTCATTAAATATACGCCACTAAATACGCCAAGCGTTATTTCTTTACGCAGCAAACAACACATAGTTACGTGAAACATCATCGCATGCCTTATAGAAGCCGATGTTAGTTTCGCATCCCATTTGTTAACTTAAGTATGTTTTGGCGAGGTTTTGGATAATGTAATAAATATAATTTACAACTTGTCCCCAGTTTATAGCGGAATTTAAAAAACTCGTCCAGTAAATTACCTCGCCAAAGGCTCGGTCCAGACCTAATTTACTGGACGAGTTTTGTAAATTCCTCTATAAACTGGAGACGAGTTGTAGAGCCTCTCTATATAGATACTTGCATTGAATATGTTGCTGCTATATATGCCTTTGGGTTCCTAGATGAACTGATGAACTTAGTAAGCATCTAATAAGAAAATTTGATATTGAGAAATAATGTAGAATGACCTGCATGGACTAAAATGTGCGGTCTATAGTTGAGTAGAAAGTAGACATCCAACTAAGTTCATTTGTTTACTGCCACGTGGTTTTAATAACTTAGTTATTACACGAGGCACTGTGCTTGCACGTTAATTGTCACTCTTTTTCTAAATTTCTGACTGACGTTTGATTGCACGGTGCAATTCAGACTCCATGTAAATTAGTATAGGCAAAAAATGGGCTATAGATTATTTTTTGAGAAAAATACCTAAATTTGATATAAAAAAAATTTGTACCAGGGGGTGCGTTGTACTTTGTGGGAATGATTTTAAATCTAAACCTGAATATTGCAAAAATCTAGCATCTAGTGGTGTAACTCCACGCAGAGTCAGACCCTGATTTCTATTCTTCAATTGATTGGTAGTTTTTGATTGGCCGCGGGGGAGGGATAAGACTGCACACCGGTCCGATCATGTGAGGCACCCCACCCACTGTCGCCATATATATAAAGGTTTCCATCTACAGACTCGAAAATTAAAGTACCTACACATATATATGGACATCATCTTGTAAATTGTTGTATAAATCTGGGATACAAAAATAAATAATGTTTACACCAAAATTAAAGTAGAAATGTTATATAATTTACCTCCTGACTTGAATTTTTAATACATTAATTTTTACATTTTACCCCCAAAACAATAATATAAAACGCATTGGTCATGTTCCCGGAAAGGAAACAACATAGCATGAGTGGATGTAATTGGTGTATATGGTAATGTTATGCCGCTTTGGATTAAAACATTGCCTACAAACATAAGATGGCTGCCAATATGGTGGCCAGCATATGGGTGGGATTGTGTAAGAACGCACGATTGTGTTAAGAACGCACGATTACTTGCCAAAAGGCTTAAGTGATAAACTGATACGATAGGGTTTAATATATAGATCCCGAACAACAAACTCAAACATTAAAGTGGCAATATTATACAATAGTAGAGCGGTTAAGGCAGATAAAATCTGGAATCATGCACTTTTGAGTAGAAGCATGAAACTTCTCACATATCATTATGGACATATATGGATCAATTTCTGATATGGACCTATTTTCAAAAATTCAAAATGGCGGCCAAATCCAAGATGGCGCCCAAGGGGGTCACTAAATTTCCGGTTATGACCCTATCTCTAGTTATACGGCGATAACAGACAAAATATTTGACATATGATGGTGTAGTTAGTTGTTAGGTATTCGCCATACATATGCGCATTTAATTAAACTCATTTTGTTAGCCATCCCCCAAGATGGCCCCCAAAATATCCCAAAATTAAAAAAAAAATGTTGATTTTTCTTAAATTCTACACTTCTTTCTAAATTATCCCAGAAATTTTATGGGCTATATGGGAATTTCTTCTCGGAATATTGAGAGTAGTCATTTACTATCAATTTCGAGTCATGTTGAGTATTCTGGATTACCGCCGGACCATGTATACGTTTAAAAATACGACTATCAAATCACCCACATAGTACATTAGTATTATTCCAACCACGCTATGTCCGTTAAGAGCTCTGTAATGTACACAATAATAATTGTCTGGACATGCAAAAACAATATCACATTGTTTATCCAAAATTGCTATACTTATACAACAATTACTGCCAAAATAGCCGTCAAAATGGAAAAAATCTTGAATTTTCGTTCAAATTTACTTTTTTGGGGGTTAATTCTGGGATATAAAAGTTGTAAGACTCACAGGCATATCTCTGAGACATACTAATTCAAGGAATTTCAGGGGTGGTCCATAAGATGTCTATAAAAATCCAAGATGTCTGCCAAAATGACAGCGTAAATTTTACACCATTGTCATTTTTGCATACAAACGTTAAATTTTTCAACTCTGTAAGACTCCGTCATAATTATTGTGGTACACTCTAGTGACATAGGCAATATTAAACTATGTGCTGGTAGTTAAAATAAAGATAACTGCCAAAATGACCGCCATAATAGGAATGTTTTAGTACAACCGTGGAACCTCTCTGCTAAGTAAGATTGTTATATGATAACATGTCCGATTTGACTAAATCAGGTCCATGATTATGCTGTTCTGTACCTGCTATATGATATTGTGATTCTTGTACATGATAACATATTGGCATATGCTACACCAGGCTAATGTTACATGCCACAATGTTCCTGCTTGATAATCTCAGGATGCTTATACATGTATAAGAAATATATGAAAAATATACTATCATATGTACTGGAAGTAGTTTCACCATAAGCGGTTCATTGCATTGCTGTGACTACCTTCATAATAGTTTAACGTTATAATATGGACAGAAACAAATTATGAGGGTGTGTCTAATGTATAATAGATCAATAGAATGTGTATAATTCGAATGTACCAAGGATTACATGCCCTTGTTCAGCCAGTTTTCGGTCGGATGTGATTAAAATAGCTCTGTTGTCATTGAAAGTGAAAACCAATTATTTAAAGATGGATTATCTCGTTAAATAACAAATTTTAAATAGTTGCGTGGGTATAAAATAATAGATATGAACTGAAGACCTATGTCCGGAAAAGCTTCTATCAATTAATATTGATTTTATTTCGAATATTAAATCGGGCCCGTTTATGTTACTATTTATAGAACCGACCATTCGGATGAGACCGTATTGCGATATAGAGCACTGGGCTGTTCATACGGCTACGCAACGAATGTCAAATGTCACAGATTGGTTGTTTGTATTGTTTCGTTCCACAGATATAAGCGATAATGAGTATAATTAATGTTTATTTGTGACAAAATTGCACAATATAATTTCTGGTCTCTGTTAACAGTAACCACTATTGTTCGTAAGCTGAACAAACACACCTTTTTAGACCAGAAAAATATTCGAAATAAAATTAATATTAATCGATAGAAGCATTTCCGGACAGGAGTCTTCGATTCAATTCTAATATTTTATACCCCGGTAACTATATAATACATGTTTACAAAGAGATAATCCACCTTTAAGCAATGAGTACTTCATAACACAACATCCGTGTTATTCTGTTACAAGACTAACTACATTTTTGCAGAACCATTCAAATTGTAGATGGTTGATCAGTCGAATAGCTCTATTTCATTAAATTCGAACAATGTGTCATGTCAGATGGCACATTTTCTCCACATCATCGTACTTGAGTTGAAAATGTAACAAGGCATTTTCTTCCAAATTCGACAATATGACCATGAGTTGCTAACATACCTCTGATGATTACCACTTTGTTAGTGAGGAGCACTTAGGGACACGTTTAGAAATACATAAGAAACGATCATGAAATTTAACAAATCCAGCTTAAAACTGACTTTTGGGGCATTATATTGATTCATATTAGCCAACATGTTTGGTATGCATTTGTTGCATCAAATTATGGTCACTATATGACAATAGCTTCCACATATGTGCACTACACAGGCTCATCATACATGTCATTATGTACCTGCTACATTTGATGGTGTTTCTTATATATAATACAGGTCGGATTATACCAGACCGGGGAACATGGCTCATCGCACTTGCCACAATGAATCTGTTGTGCTCGACCACGACTATTATAAACCTGTTCGATATAGACTACACCAGACTGATTGTGTATGCGTTTAGAAAATGAGAAAGCATCTGGTATAAACGATTAGATCCATTCCCCAACCAGAGATTGGTCCAACTCTTGCAGAGATGTCTGTTGAACGTGTCGAGTTGTCACACAGTCATGTTCTATGAGTTTGAGATTGTATGATACCGCTGGTAAATCAATGCATTTGATTCCTTCCTCTTTGAGATAACGTTTCCCAAGCCTGGTTCAGTGTGGTCTGGTGGTATCTTCTACCAGAAAGGAATATGCACCTATAGTACCTGCAAACGGTCGCACAAACAGGTCTAGAATTCCACCCCTGTAACTTTAAGCATCAATGGTGCCGTTCTGGATGATAAACATGTCTGTGCGACCGTCAAAAGGCATCCCTCCCCACACCATAACCGAACCACCATCTTAGCGGTTATCTTCCACCACTGTGGCATCAGTGAAACTCTCATATCGCCTCCTCCAGACCAAAACACGTATGTCAAGGAAATCTAGGCTAACTCTGTTCACAGCACGGTTGACCATTGTTGCACTCTACAGTTGACACATTCCGCGCACCGCTGTACATAGTGTCATATGTGACGTGGCAGCACGATTACGACCTCCTTGAGCGTAACGAACATCGTGTTGTCTGTTTCTGTTGGCCTGTGTTGAAATTATGACCCCAGCCTCATTCTGGAGGGGAGCGCTGCAGTGATATGACATTCATGGTATGTGCCAGATTCACAGTTTCTTTGAGATAAAGCCATCATAAAGGTTATATGTTTGTCTTATCATTTCGTACCCGCAGATGACTATGTCGTGACTTCTTTCCACAGTAATATGGGTATTGATGCGATTCCAAACCTGGATGCAATGTTATTGCTGTCACCTGGCCATGCAGAAACCTACCTATGTGACATTCCAGATTGGAGCATCACCACCCCTCTGGACAAATTGTGGGTGCTTAATTCGGAAACCTTTTTAAATCAATGCCGAAGAGTTGTTGGTAATAGCCACTCATGTGACACTATACAGTTATCGCCTGGTGTTGAGGGTGACACGGATATTTGTCGCCCGTTTGGGGATGAATTTCAGCCCCTCGGGAGACATTCATATCCCAAGCGGGCGACAAATATCCGTGTCTCCCGAAAAATAAATGCGATAACTGTTGTGTTATCCGCACTGAATAACATTGTTATTCCACCAGCTTAATCAAGTCATAAATTAACACAAGATGACAAAACATGAAGCAAGATTTGTAGCTTTGGTGACAACGGCAAAGTATTCGTAATATCTGCAATGCACATGTCGACATATTATTAACACAATATGGGCTCTAAAATTATCATATAAAGTTCATCAGCGCATGATATACGGACATACATGTATAGGACAACGAGTCTGTGAATTTGGAGATGCATGATGCAATAAAAAGTATTGTCCCGACAACGGGTTTTAACATGACAAGATTCATCGGACATTTTTTTAACCAAAGTATAGCAATGTTAAAAAGCATAATTCTGAGCTACCCATTTGTAACAATAGTTACATGTAAATACATGTAATAGATCACAAACAATAAGTGGATGTGTATTAGCTAGTGCAGGTGCCAAAAGTTACAAGCTTTCACTCTACACGCCAAACGAAAGCAGCGACATCTCAACACAGCGTGTCAAACACGAAAACGACAACACACTGCGGATCACAGGCAAAGGGGAATAACCTACAGTACTACCTCGCACGGAAAGTTAAATGTCGTATTTCCACGATTTATATGCAAACAATGTGGTCACACCACGGTTGGTAAAATTGTAGGTATATACATGTATGCGGAGTGTTATTTTTAGTATGTTGTAGAGGAGGTGGTGTGGTATAGCTACATGTGTATGTAGTATTCGTTGGTCAATATCCACAGTAAACTTATGACTGACGTTACGGCCAGGGCAACACGTTAGTGGTTGTCGCCCGGCTCAGCGGGCGACAGTGTGATTTGCCGCCCGCCACGTGACAGGTTCTCGGCCTATCAAATGATAGAGAAAAGGAGAAGTGATAACAATCTGATTTGAACACAGAAACATTGTGGACAAAATCACGAAAAACGTGGAGACCCACTTGTTCACTGGACAGATCACACCACGGTGTATTTCAAATTGTAGCATCCTAAGACAGAACAAATGATCACGCATCTACACCATAGTCAGATACGAAAGGGCAAAATTGCATATTACTGTCTAAATATGACCAATTTATGGGTAATCCTTAGCAAAATTTGACTAGTGTATATGATAATAGAAGTCCAATGTAGACTACACCAGGCTCGTCATACATGTCATAATTCATATGTTACACACGATGCACGTCATTGTGATAACATGTTCGGCATAGACTACACCAATAGCATAATAACTGCCACACTTTGTCTGTTACACACGATCATTATCATTACATTTTATAACAGCTTCAGTATGAACCACACCAGGCTCACCATACATCATACAATGCACATGATACACACGGTCAGCCCCAGGGTAATTATATATCATAACAGTTCCAGCATAAACTATACCAGGGTCATCATACATGGTACACTAGTCACTACATCTGTTTACACACTATCAGATTCAGGGTCATTATATATGACAACAGGATCGGTATAGACCACAACAGTCTCATCACACATGTCACAATTCATCTGTTACACACGATTGGGGTCATTATATATAATACGTTCGGTATAGACTATACTAGATATATAAGGCCAAAATAAATAATATGTGGGTTTCCCCTTTCCCGCCCGCCCCATGTCAAACCGCATACCCACTTTCATTTTATTGGTTTTGAGAACAAAAAAAGTGTTCCATTTTATCCGACCGTCCAAAATCATAAAATATATCGTACTGTTCCAATTCTATCTCAAAATGAACCCAATAAATTGTAAGGAATATTCTCTTGTGTGCATTACAGTTTTCTGAATGCACATAGTGTGTATGGAATATTAAACACTAATGCACTACTTGGGTGATTTGATGGTCGTTATTTTAAAACTATTGTTTCACGACCAGGCTGTAACCAATAATAACGGAAATGGCTCCAAAGTGATGGGAAATGACTAATATCAATATTACGAGTAAAAATTACCATATACTCCTTAACATTTCTGGGGTAATTTAGAAAGAAGTGAAAACAAATCTACATTTGGTTGCCATTTTGGGATATTTTGGTGGCCATCTTGTGGGGATGGCTGACAAAATTGGTCTCATTATATGTACTTATGTATGGCGAACAACAAACAATTAACGACAACACCATATGTCAAATATTTTTTCTGTAATCGGTGTATAACTAGAGATATGGCCATTCGGTCACCCCTTTGGCCGCCATCTTGGATTTGACGGCCATTTTGGATTTTTGAAAATAGGTCCATATCAGAAATTGATCAGCTATGGTCCTACTATATATATGCAAAGTCTGATAGTTCTACTCAAAAGTGCATGCCTATGGGCCTTACAATGTGTCGCAAAATTAGCCCAAAAATAGTAAATTTTAACGAAAATCTAGATTTGTCCATTATGGCGGCCATTTTGGCAGCAATTTTTGTAAAAGTAGATAAATTTATGAACAACAATGCGATACCGATTTTTCATGTCCAGAAGATAATTATTGTATACATTACAGAGCTCTTAGTGCACACAGTGTAGTTGGAATAATACTAACGTACTATGTGGGTGATTTGATGGTCATTTAAAAAAACTGTGTATACATGGCCCGGTGGTAACCCAGAATACCCATATGATGGCTCCAAATTGATAGGAAATGACTACTGTCAATATTACGAGAAGAAATTACCACATTACCCGTAAAATGTCTGGGATAATTTAGAAAGAATTTAAGAAACATAGAATTTTTTTTTTTAATTTTGGCGGCCATTTTGGGATATTTTGGTGGCCATTTTGGGTGATGGCTAACAAAATTGGTCTCATTATATACGCATATGTACGGCGAAAACCAAACAATTAACTCCACCATCATATGTCAAATATGTTTTCTGTATTCGGTGTATAACTAGACACTGCGAAATGTTTTGACCCCTTTGGCGGCCATCTTGGATTTGGCGGCCATTTTGAATTTTTGAAATTAGGTCCATATCAGAAATTGATCTATATATGTCCATAATGATATGTGAGAAGTTTCATGCTTCTACTCAAAAGTGCATGATTTTTTTCTTAACCGCTCTACTAAAGGGCCAAATCATGCATGGTCGGCTCGGTGTGTCCTGCATCTCCCCATGTGGCCGAAAGAAAACTAATCGGGTTCTGAATTTTCCTTGAGTTAGACCACTCGATGTTAGAATTTTTAAATTTATAGGTTTAGATTTTAAAATATTTCTCACACGTGGCCGAACCATGCCTGGTCCCCCCCCCCATGGTCATTCAAAAACTAAACCAATCAATTGAAGAAAACAAACCAGGGAACTGTATGCCTGGAGTTAGAATACTAGATTCCAGGTTCAGAACTCAATTTGTTCTCACACTCGGCGAACCATGGTCGGCCCAGTTGATCCTGTTCCTCCATCGGGCCGGTGGTTGGTGAAAGACTGCTGGTCATACATAATTCAGAATAGCCTACCACCGAGGCATATGATGTACTATATGTCAAATTGTGCTTGGCCTATTTATCTAACTAATGGACCTAAATTTAAAACATTACTCACGGGCGCGGTCCTTAAAAATCGATGTCACACACAACAGCCATCTATTATAATGTCAGCACCGATAGAGGAGTTGTTGTTATTGCAGAGAAGGATATGTTCAAATACACCCGCGCGAAGTGAACAAATAACCATATAAATCAACGTATATATGTATGCGCTCATATAGAACTTATATATCTATATAACAGATTAGTACATTCGCACTGCATGGGAGTATGTGAACCCAATCTATTATATATATATACGAACCGAAGAAGGCAACTGGAGTCACTATATTCCATTTTAGTTTGTTATGAGAAACTTCCCTGACTATAGAGCGAGATACATAATTATGTTAACTTCCATTAAACAGTTGTGATATGGACCTATAGCATAACATATACCTGATCATGCACGCGCATATAACAGATACACGCGCGTGTTTGTGTCACTATGGAACGATACAGCTGCCTTATGTGACCCTCTTCCAACATATGTATATCGTTTGTCCATATATGTATATCGTTTGTCAATATATGTATATCGTGTGTCAATATATGTATATCGTTTGTCAATATATGTATATCGTGTATCAATATATGTATATCGTTTGTCAATATATGTATATCGTTTGTCAATATATGTATATCGTGTATCAATATATGTATATCGTTTGTAAATATATGTATATCGTTTGTCAATATATGTATATCGCTTATCAATTTACGTATATCGTTTGTCAATGTAGGTATATCGCTTGACAATATATGTATATCGTGTATCAATATATGTATATCGTTTGTCAATATATGTATAGCGTTTGTCAATGTAGGTATATCGTTTGTCAATATATGTATATCGTTTGTCAATATATGAATATATGTGTATCGCTTGTCAATAAATGTTAGCCAATATAAGTATATCGTTAGTCAATATATGTATATCGTCTGTCAATATATATATATCGTCTGTCGATATATGTATATCGTTTGTCAATGTATGTATATCGTTTGTCAATGTATGTATATCGTTTGTCAATATATGTATATCGTTTGTCAATGTAGGTATATCGCTTGTCAATATATGTATATCGTTTGCCAATATATGTATATCGCTGGTCAATAAACGTATATCGTTAGTCAATATAAGTATATCGTTTGTCGATATATGTATATCGTCTGTCAATATATGTATGTCGTTTGTCAACTTATGTATATCGTTTGTCAATGTAGGTATATCGTTTGTAAATGTTGGTATATCGTTTGCCAATATATGTATATCGCTTGTTAATGAATGTATATCGTTAACCAATATAAGTATATCGTTTGTCGTATATGTATATCGTCTGTCAATACATGTATATCGTTTGTTAATATATGTATATCGTTTGTTAATATATGTATATCGTGTGTCAGTATATGTATATCGTTGGTCAGTATATGTATATCGTGTCAAAATATGTATATCGTTCGTCAATATATGTATATCATTTGCCAATATATGTATATCGTTTGACAATATATGTATATCATTTGTCAATTTATGTATATCGTTTGTCAATATATGTATATCGTGTGTCAATTTATGTATATCGTTTGTCAATATATGTATATCGTGTGTCAATATATGTATATCGTTCGTCAGTATATGTATGTCGTGTCAAAATATGTATATCGTTCGTCAATATATGTATATCGTGTGTCAATATATGTATATCGTTCGTCAATATATGTATATAGTTTCTCAATATATGTATATCGTGTGTCAATATATGTATGTCATGTCAAAATATGTATATCGTTTGTCAATATATGTATATCGTGTGTCAATATATGTATATCGTTTGTCAATATATATCGTGTGCCAATATTTGTATGTATATCGTTTGTCAATATATGTATATCGTTTGTCAATATATATCGTGTGCCAATATTTGTATGTATATCGTTTGTCAATATATGTATATCGTGTGTCAATATATGTATATCGTGTGTCAATATATGTATATCATTTGCCAATATATATCGTGTGCCGATATTTGTATATCGTTTGTCAATATATATCGTTCGTCAATATATGTATATCGTTCGTCAATATATGTATATCGCGTGTCAATATATGTATATCGCGTGTCAAAATATGTATATCGTTTGTCAATATATGTATATCGTGTGTCAATGTATGTATATCGTGTGTCAATATTTGTATATCGTTTGTCAATATATATCGTGTGTCAATATATGTATATCGTTTGATCGTTTGCTAATATAATCATATCGTTTGTCAATATATGTATATCGTTTGTCAATATATGAATATCGTTTGTCAATATTTGGATATCGTTTGTCAATATATATATCGTTTGTCAATATATGTATATCGTTTCTCAATATATGTATATCGTGTGTCAATATATGTATATCGTTTGTCAATATATGTATATCGTTTGTCAATATATGTATATCGTTTGTCAATATATGTATATCGTTTGTCAATATATATATATCGTTTGTCAATATATGTATATCGTTTGTCAATATATATATCGTTTGTCAATATATATATATATCGTTTGTCAATATATGTATATATCATTTGTCAATATATGTATATCGTTTGTCAATATATGTATATCGTTTGTCAATATATGTATATCGTTTGTCAATTTATATATATCGTTTGTCAATATATGTATATCGTTTGAGAATATATGTTTATCGTTTGTGAATATATGTATATCGTTTGTGAATATATGTATATCGTATGTCAATATATGTATATCGTGTGTCAATATATGTATATCGTTTGTTAATGTATGTATATCGTTTGTGATATATGTTTATCGTTTGTCAATATATGTATATCGTGTGTCAATATGTGTATATCGTTTGTCAATATATATATATATATATATATATATCGTTTGTCAATATATGTATATCGTTTGTGAATATATGTTTATCGTTTGTCAATATATGTATATCGTGTGTCAATATATGTATATCGTGTGTCAATATATGTATATCCTGTGTCAATATATGTATATCGTTTGTCAATATATGTATATCGCTTGTCAATATATGTTTATCGTTTGTCAATATATGTATATTGTTTGTGAATATATGTTTATCGTTTGTCAATATATGTATATCGTTTGTGAATATATGTATATCGTGTGTCAATATATGTATATCGTGTGTCAATATATGTATATCGTTTGTCAATATATGTATATCGTGTATCAGTATATGTATATCCTGTGTCAATATATGTATATTGTTTGTCAATATATGTATATCGTTTGTCAATATATGTATATCGTTTGTCAATATATGTATATCGTGTGTCAATATATGTATATCGTGTGTCAATATATGTGTATCGTTTGTCAATATATGTATATCGTTTGTCAATATATGTATATCCTTTGTCAATGTAGGTATATCGCTTGTCAATATATGTATATTGTTTGTGAATATATGTTTATCGTTTGTCAATATATGTATATCGTTTGTCAATATATGTATATCGTTTGTCAATATATTTATATCGTTTGTCAATATATGTATATCGTGCGTCAATGTATGTATATCGTGCGTCAAAATATGTACATCGTTTGTCAACAAATGTATATCGTGCGTCAAAATATGTACATCGTGTGTCAATATATGTATATCGTATGTCAATATATGCATAACGTTTGTCAATATATGTATATCGTGTGTCAATATATGTATATCGTTTGTCAATATATGTATATCGTGTGTCAATATATGTATATCGCGCGTCAATGTATGTATATCGTGCGTCAAAATATGTACATCGTTTGTCAATATATGTATATCGTGCGTCAATGTATGTATATCGTGTGTCAATATATGTATATCGTGTGTCAATATATGTATATCGTTTGTCAATATATGTATATCGTGTGTCAATATATGTTTATCGTTTGTCAATGTATGTATATCGTTTGTCAATATATGTATATCGTTTGTCAATATATGTATATCGTTTGTCAATATATGTGTATCGTTTGTCAATGTATGTATATCGTTTGTCAATATATGTATATCGCTTGTCAATGTATATCGTTTGTCAATATATGTATATCGTTTGTCAATGTAGTTTGCTAATATGTGTATATCGCTTGTCAAACAATGTACGTTAGCCAATATTAGTATATCGTGTGTCATTTTATGTATATCGTCTGTCAATACATGTATGTCGTTTATCGATATATGTATATCGTTTGCCAATATATATATTTTGGTAGTCAATATATGTATACCGTTTGTCAAGATATGTATATCTTTTGTCAATATATGAATATCATTGGCCAATATATGCATATATGTATAATTTGCCAATATATGTATATCGGTAGTCAATATATGTATATAGTTTGTCAATATATGAATATCGTTTGTCAATATTTGGATATCGTTTGTCAATATAATAATATCGTTTGTCAATATATGTATATCGTTTCTCAATATATGTATATCGTGTGTCAATATATGTATATCGTTTGTCAATATATGTATATCGTTTGTCAATATTTGGATATCGTTTGTCAATATATGTATATCGTTTCTCAATATATGTATATCGTGTGTCAATATATGTATATCGTTTGTCAATATATGTATATCGTTTGTCAATATATGTATATCGTTTGTCAATATATGTATATCGGTTGTCAATATATGTATATCGTTTGTCAATATATGTATATCGTTTGTCAATATATGTATATCGTTTGATCAATCTACGTATATCATTTTTAATTATATGCATTATTATATCGTGTGTCTCAAAATATGTGTATCGTTTGTCAATATATATATATCGTTTACAAATGTATGTATATCTGTTGTCAATATAAGTCATCATAGCAAGTGTCGAAAAAATTGGTTAATAAATGTGACTTGTATGGTGTGCTAAGATGGCTGCCAGTGAGACCAATTTGGTTGTCGGCCTTGGCCAAAAATAGGCCGTTCTTCAAGTCATTGTACTAAATATTTCTAGCAAATTTCTACATATATTGACAAACGATATACATATATTGACAAATGATATACATATATTGACAAATGATATACATATATTGACAAATGATATGCATATATTGACAAATGATATACATATATTGACAAAAGATATACATATATTGACAAACGATATACATATATTGACAAATGGTATACATATATACACATATACATTATAAGGTATAAAATATTAGATCTGAATCGAAGACCCCTGTCCGGAAATGCTTATATCGATCAATATTCATCATATTTCTCATATTTTCTGGTCTAAAAACGTACGGTTGTTTAGCTAACGACATGCTCGGTCAATGGTGCCGGACATTTGCAGAATGAGGACCACAGAGGGTGAATATAGTGACGCTGCACTGCATGGCTGGCTAGCGTCACCTAATTCAGCATCTGGAGACCTCATCCTGCATGACGTTATCTGATAGGGAGACCTGCAGTGGACACAGATTTATGTTCCCATATGCAGGGACGTGGCATGAAGGTCTATGTTGCGGGGGTGTCCATATTATAGGAAATTTCAACTGCACCACCCCTTCAATCAGAATCAGACAAAACACAAGTTTTGCATAATTAAATTTGCACCTCAGCGCTCATGCCTAATATCCTATATATTCATAAACCATGGTTCTATATTTCTATATTCCCGGTATGAGAACATTAAGATATTTTAACCTGAAAATTGCATAAATCCTAATATTTAACTAGTGGTCTAACTCCAGACGAATGCACACGGTTACGGACAAGAGACCATGCAGGACACACCGGTTCGATCATGCTTGTTCGGCCTGGTGTGAGAAACTTTTTTAAACTATACAAGAAAATCGCAAATCCTAGCATCTAGACTGGCCTCAACTGAAGCTTTCCTCGTGTTGGAAATTTAAAATCTCATACTCCCCTCAGGTTGGAAAATTTTCCAACTGATAACCATTTCAGTCCACAAGTTTGACCAAATGTAGTAAAATATTGTTTTGTTAAACTAATTAGCAGTTTTGTATTGGCCACGGAGGAGGGAATTTTGAAATCTGAACAAGAAAATCGCAAAATCATAGCATCTAGACTATTCTCAAGCCGTCCTAGAGTTGGAAATTTCAAACCTGACACCCCCACTTGGGTTGGAAAATTTCCAACTGATGACAGGTATGAAATTTCCAATCCACCTGTCGCCACGTCTCTGCCCATATGGTGAAGGTGGTGATGTGCACCCATTTGTCACATCGATTATATATGCATTGTGTCGCCTGCCAATTTGAGGGATATAGAGAAACTAAATTATAAAAGAGAAAAGGTAACTTTTTAAAGAAACTAAAAAAAACTGTCCACAGAAGATGATGCATAAGCAGAACGATTTCCACAAAAGGTGAATTTAGTGATGCTATATAGCCCTCTGTGCGGGATAGCGTCATTAATTGAATTCACAATCTGCTGACCTCATTCTGCAAAGTAATGCCGTACCATATATTGATATGGCCTGTATATAGGCAATATACTTGTGCGAAAAAGACGATGAATATATTTATCACATTGGTCTTTGCACGCCTCTATTATTATAGCATGAACAAATTTAAGGATTCATTGTGTTCGTGCGACTTCGATTCGATATACACCCGTCCATGCAGGCCAAACAAGATTTATGTTATCCAAATATTAACAAAGTATATTTGACAGAGGTCGTCAATTTACCTTTGTAAATGTAAAGTAGCATCAGTTTAAACACTTTACATATTTCGTGTGTGTTTAGTATACTGTTCACGCGAGGAAGCATATAAGAGTGACAATGACATGTTTGTTCATATAAAATGGATTAGCCATGGCTGATCTTTAAAGACATATTATGGACTTGTTCGGGTGTGTGAAACTGATAAATTAGTTCGCAAGTGCTATGTCAACTGGGGGCATGTATCATTATTCTAACATCGCCGAAAATCTCAAAGAAATCAACCATACCACTCCATAGAAAACATCGTCTGAACTACGCTCAATTGTAAATATTTACATCTAGAGATTCGGGACGCAACAATGGGCGATAAACTAACGCAAATGATATCGCCATCGAGACTCATTGCATTCAATTAATATATAAGAATGACGATGTGTGTTGTAAATTTGGATTAATATTCGTAAAAATAACTACTTTGATCAAGAGTATTCTCCATTTCTATTTGATCACCCTTCCGGAGTGTTTCACATCACTTTAATGTATCGGATGTTATATAGATTTAATCCCCTAAATTACTATTTCTTTGGCTTCGGGGGTAAAACATATTTGTATTGAGTCGAGGAACCCAGTATCGCCATCATCAACAAGAAAACCATAATCAGAAATGGTAACGCCCTCAAGATTATATTATTACGCATAAATATAAATTATAAAAAAAAATGTAAAATATATTGGTTACATGAATGCACCGCCTCAGAATTCCGTTAAAACAACGAATCCTTCAAATTATTACAAAAAACTACGGCTTATTACTGCAAGCCATTGTTGATATCTAAACATTGAAAGCAATTAATGTGGTCATAATAGTTACTTACTGCAACTATCAATCCAGCGAATTTGATATGATTGATAGAACAAACCACTATTATCATGATCGTGTGTTATTTGTTTAAAATACGTATCAATTGACATATACGTACCCGTTCCCTCATTAAAATCAACATATTTCGACCATTTTATGGGATCTCCGCGAATTCGGGGAACTCCACAATAGACTTCCGCAAACAGGGACCTACTGCGAATTGTCACAACAGGCTATCTATCAGTTGGTTGAATACTATTTCCCTTTTTACTAAAATAAATTAACAAGTAAATATCGAATGACGATACATATATTTGTAAACAATCATTACAAATAATGTTATTGGGACGAAAAGTCGCAAGACTTGTTCCGTATTATGATGATCATGATATGATTGATAGAACAAACTACTATTATGATGATTGTGTCGTTATTTGTTTAAAATACGTATCAATTGACATATACGCACCGTTCCCTCATTAAAATCAACATATTTCGACCATTTTAGGCGACTTCCGCGAAATCGGGGAACTCCGCAAATAGACTTCCGCAAACAGGGACCTACTGCGAATTGTCACAACCGGAAAAAAGGAAAAACCAATTATCTATTTATAAAAGCTCCACAGACACACGGCGCATTCGGCGACACACGGCGATCTAAAATTTGCCCACCAGTATACACCCGATGGGCGTGAATAATACGATATGTTGTGATAGTTGACATGCGGATAATATATGCTTTTAATTAAAGATGTGTAGAAAAAAGGTCTATGCTTTCCTTCTGCACCCTTCCATTTTCGAAATATGGAAGAAGTGTAATGGGGGTCAGGAATATGCCTAATACTACATGTATTGTCATGTATAAGTAGTCTGTTGTTATACTATGAATATCATGTTGTTTTACGAGTTATGACTTCATCCGTGATAAATCATTTCCTAACAAAGATCAAATGTCACACACGTTAGCTGCTGATACAAACAGAATACAATATTTTGTTTTAACATTTTTGTTGTATGTATACATGCCCATGCACGATGCTGATTTGTGTGTGGAAAGAAATTAAAGTGATGTGAAACACTCCGGTAGGGTGATCAAATATAAATGGAGAAAATCTTGTTCAAAGTAGTAATTTTCAGAAATAGTATATCAAAATTGACAACACACACCGTCATTCTTATATATTAAGTAAGGGTGGATACACACATGCATGTAATCTCTGTAATTATCGTGTATTTTGGCGTTTTACGTGGAACATACAGACCATGTAATATGTGTCCGTTGACAACCCAATCATTGCGGCCATGTTTGACCACATGCAGTGAGCCAAGCTCTGAGCGTGCAGAGAACCGTTGACTGAACGAAGTCGTCAGGCCGCTTAAAATAATTGTTCGCGCGATAACCCAAATGTCAGTCTTCTCTTGATTTTTATACCGATTATGGCCCCAGAAGTTCCCCAACCCAGGGGCTATGATCCCAACATGGGGACAATATTATCAGGATTTCCTGACGCAGGGGCTAAATATGACCCCCGACTTGGGGCTACATATGATCCCGAAAGCTACCAGACTAACTCTGAGCTATTTAAGTAAAACATATATTGTACCTTCTTGCCCAGATTATTCCGACCGATACATTCAACTAAGTCACTTAGCGATTTGAAGCTTTCGAAACCCCACGCCAAGCAAGCATCATGGTCGAAAATGTTCTATATCAAGCCTGTATACACCAGATGTGTCGCTTCTGGTGATGTGCATTAATAAAATGTCAGATATCACACAGACTTAACTAATTTCCACATCCGTAAGAGAAGACATGTTTTGGACTGGCCTTAAATGTCCTGATAGCAGATAGTTTGACTTCGCTTATGACTATACTCACTTGTCTGGCCTGTTAACAATGAACCACTCGCGCGCAGGTGATTAATGTTGTCAATTAATGGTGTGGCCATGTAAAATACATGTACAGAGATTACATGCATGTGTGTATCCATCCTAAATGCAGTGACTATCGGTGGCGAAATCGTTTTCCTAGTTTATCGACGATAGATGCGTCCCGAATCGAGTAGTAAATATTTACATTTGAGCGTAGATCAGACGATGTTTTCTAAGGAGTGGTACGGTCAATTTGCTTCAGATTTTCGGCGATGTTATAGTAGAATGGTATATTCCTCCAATTGGCATAGCGCCTGGATTCTAACTGATCAGTTTCATGCACGCACCCGAACAAGTACATAATATGTCTTTACACTTATAGTATACCAACACGTAATTAGCATAGAGTAGTATAGTGAAAGCATGATAATAAATCAGATTCGTTATACTCTGTCACTGTAGCACCACAGTTAACACAGTTTTACTTATTACTTAAATTATCGACCCCTGTGCTTCCCGGGAAATAACTGCACCATCTATATACCAAGTAACAAGTACCCGTAACTAATGATTTCCATTTATAACAGCGGAGCGGACGGAACCGATTTCAGAAAGTTTATTCCATTGGCACCACACACATGCAGGCTTGTAACACATCATTTTGAAGATTATGACATTCAGAAAAATTAGCAGTTTTTTTTTGTGAAATGCGGAAAAATGAGACATAAAAGTGGAGAAACTACAGAATTCACCCCTCTGCGTGTTAACTGCTATTCAGGATTCAGCGAGGTGGGTGACAATATCTCTTCGTGGTTTTCTGAATTAAATGCAGTGCATTGTATAAGTCGATATATATATCGCTTTTCTGTGACCAGGTGAGAATGTCCTAAACTCCGAATGTGTGTTCTTGGGAAAGCATGCCAAGTTTTTACATAAAGTGGTAGAACAAATGATTACAAAGCGGCAGCTTCACATGAGTACGACAGCTGTATTTTATTGGTACTGGCATTTCCTTGAACGCAGCAACCCTTTCACTGTACAAATTAATTTCAGGTCAGGTGTACGCCTCATATATACTTCCGGTTTTAACCCTTTACCCAACAAACCGGCCAAAACCGGCCAAATAAAGCTTCAACAGCCTAAAATATCTTCGGTCTGTCTCAATAGAACCATACACATATGGATATCATTGGAACCGGCTCCTTGACCACATTGTGATAGTTACAGTTATGCCCTGTGCCAATGCATTCTCTTATATATGCGAGTCGACCATAGGTCGCCTCGCATATATAAGAGAATGCATTGGCCTAAAAAAAATCTTTTTTTAACACTTTTTACCATTTTTTCTTACATTCTTTAACAATTTTATAATTTTTAATGTGTTAAGCCAATGCATTCTCTTATATATGCGAGGCGACCTATGGTCGACTCGCATATATAAGAGAATGCATTGGCACAGGGCCCTTCTGTTGGGTAAAGGGTTAACACAAATCACGAAATGTGAATTTAGTGTGATCTCATATTTTTAAAATACCACAGTCTTTACTCAAATAAGTTTCTCGTTAGGCGAATAAATCCGTGTCTTGCTGATTCGACGTATAATGCAGTCTGTATACAGTGTTGGGTATACGGGTATAAAAGATATTTCCGGTCATAAACACAAATCAGAAAATGTGATTTTACTATATGATTATATGTTTTTAAAATACAACAGTCTGTACTCAAAACAGTTTCTCGTTAGGCGAATTATGAACCCTTGTCTCACTGATACAACGTATATACTGTCCGTTGGCTCCTAGTGGTTGGGTGTACGGGTAAGATACTTCCGGTTATAACGCAAATAATGAAATGTGATTTTCTAGAATATTATAATTCAATATTTTCAAGTTTGATTAGACAGCACTTTAAAGGTACTCAACCCGTAAAGAGGGTCCCCATCTCAACAGATTCCAACAACAACAATCCGATCAGAGGGTCCTATATTACTATTTCTTTGGCTTTGGGGGTAAAAAATATTTGATTCGAGTCGAGGAACCCATCAAACAAAGCTCAGAGTTATTAGATATTGATTTTTCAAATTTGTTATGTTCTCGAGATGAGTACTAATAACTGCCGTAATCTGCTCTGGATGTGTACTCCAAATCTATTCAAACAGACAAGGATGAATAACTCTAAAATCAAGTGGTAAATTTAACGCAATTTTGACTGAGTTCTGGGCCAGATAGTATTCCCGATAATGAAAAATAATAGATTTCTAAAATCGATATCTAACAAATCTGAGCTTTGATGGGTGACTTCCTCGACTCGAATCAAATATTTTTGACCCCCGAAGCCATTGAAATAGTAATTGAGAGGAGTTTTATCGGGTTGAGTACCTTTAATTGACTAGTTTCTGTTAGGATGAAGGAACACCCTGTACAATACAAATGCAAGGACTCACAATTAAAGTGTTATTATAGGTGTACGGGTCAGATACTTCTGGTTGTAACACAAATCGACAAAAGTGCGACCTATTATTCCTCTATGAGAAAACTGGAAATTTCTATATAATTTATCTAAGTTCATGTTATAGGTGATAAATTAGCTGTCAAAATTAACCACATCGATTAAGATATGCCGTATAGCAACAATTGGGATCAAGTTATTGGTGGGGGTTCAATTCTACTCTAATGTTCGTTCATGTATGTAAATGTGACCCGCCATATCAAATCCAGTCGGAAGTCGGGAATTTTTTTACCATGTGCCAATGCATTCTCTTATATATGCGAGTCGACCATAGGTCGCCTCGCATATATAAGAGAATGCATTGGCCTAACAATTTTTTATCAATTTTTTAAAATAAATGTTTCTTACAATTTTTAGGAAATAAAATAAAAAACATCCATTACCCTGCAGGGAGCCCCACACATATATAGAAGCATATAGAAGAGTGTCGTCTGCTCATGTTTGTCTGGGGCTCTGTATGGGTGAAATTATAAAATTGTTAAAGAATACAAGAAAAAATTATTAAAATTGTAAAAATTTTTTAGGCCAATGCATTCTCTTATATATATGCGAGGCGACCTATGGTCGACTCGCATATATAAGAGAATGCATTGGCACAGGGTAAAAAAAATCCCGACTTCCGACTGGATTTGATATGGCGGGTCACAAATAAGCAATGTTACGTCAGGGGTGGGGGGGGGAACAAATTTTCCGGCACGTATGCCGGGGTGGGTGTGCACAGAAATTCATATACAGCTGTTTACAGTGAATTTCCCCCCGCAAATCTCTGTTTAGTGTTAAAAGGGGGGGGTGTCAAAAAATGGTTGGAAAAAACTGCCGAAAACGGAAAACAATTTGGCGGTGGGGGTGGGTACAAAAAATGATCGAAAGGGAAATAATGCCATACGTGCCTGAAATTATTTTCCGACCCCCCCCCCCCTGGTTACGTTTGTAATAAGAGTTCCAGTGTACAAATTAATCAAAATCAGAAACAAAAGACGATTGTAGCAGCAGGTGTACTTGTTACTGCCTGTTTTAAATGAATTTGATATAAAAGAAGATCATTTATGTATCAAACGATCAAAATACATACGCATAAGCTCTGATACAACATTGTTTATTATAGG
The DNA here is from genome assembly GCA_032622095.1 of Siphonodentalium dalli. Lineage (NCBI taxonomy): Eukaryota > Metazoa > Mollusca > Scaphopoda > Gadilida > Siphonodentaliidae > Siphonodentalium > Siphonodentalium dalli. Next base: position 28,807,044 of record CP136061.1, read on the forward strand.
CCAAACACTACTATGGGCGGTCATCTGGTAAAACAATACGTCAAATAAAAATCAATAGGTATTAACTAATACTCAATTCCAACTAAACATAAGTCATTTAAAAGTAATAGACGTCAAATTATAATTAATAAAGATCGAATTACAGCCAATTATCGTGACTGTTCACCGAAGTTCAATTCTAAATTGTAAATTCACCATATTGTATTTAGTACTATTTACTACAACAAAGACGTTATGAAATTGATCTGAATATATATGTTTGCATCTTGCACAAACAGCTTTTTTTTAGAAAGGAACATTTTGGTCACAATAAATATTTCCGTCTCTTTCGACAGTCTACAGGGCCATGGAACCTACGTCATAAAACAAAGTTTTTCACCGAAAAATGGCGGCTGCTCGGTGCGACTCGAAGTAAGTATTTATCGCTTTTGCAAACTATGTTCATAAACCACTAAAAAAATCATTGCTTGTGAGCTGTAAAACATTGTTTGCTAGCTCACAGTCATCTATACCGAGATATATATGTAACGGTTGTAAAGATTATCGCGTTCAGGTGGTTTCCGTCACCAATTTTCGAGGCATGTTTCAGAGTTTTGAAATGGTAACGCCTACATTGACTTTTAAAACTGGAATTGTGACATAAATGGTAACGCCTACATATAGTCAACATTTGATTCCAAAATTGGCAATTTGGCTGAATTCTTTCTTTCACTTGCCGAATATCACAATTAGTTTTAGGACTAGTGAGTAGTGTATGCCTTCACAGTTAATGGAACTTATGGCAGCGCAAGAGTATAATTCTTCCCTCGCTATAAGATCCCCGAATATTGCCGAGGCGAATCGGTATACATCGGCTCAAAAGTAGACTCACTTGTGGCAGGCTAATTAATACGTTTTTCACGGAATAACTATCACAAGACATAAATGAATAAAATAATAAGTAATTATATGACCTTTATATATGAATATTATTATAGGGAATAAGAAAAAGGGTCATTCTGGTTGATGCATCATATACATGTATAATTATAGGCTAAAATAAACCAAACTTTGATAAATGAATAAATCGCAATATCGCCACTGCTTGAGTTGAACCAGGAAGAAGCTTTAAGTTGTATTATTCAATTTTGTTTCCAAATTCAAATGTTTCTGAAATTAATAAAAGAAAAAACTTTTAAAGTGATGTGAAACACTCCGGTAAGGTGATCGAATAGAAGTGGAGAATAATCTTGTTCAAAGTAGTTATTTTTACAAATGTTATATCTAAATTGACAACACACACCGTCATTCTTATATCTATATCTATATTTGCGAATGTCTGTCTGTCTGTCTGTCTGTCTGTCTGTCTGTCTGTCTGTCTGTCTGTCTGTGTTCTATAGAAATTCACAGGGGACCATCTAGATGATGCCAAAGGGGTCTACTAGGAGTAGCTTTTTACGAGAAAGATAATGGTCGGGGTTAGAAATTTCTAAAGTGACGCCGTTGTTGTCAGGGGCAGAAAAGGGGGAAGGGCAGAAAAAAAATTTGTCGCCGATTGCCACCAAATTTATATATAATCATCCCCATAATATGAGGAATCTAATGGCGTGGTTTAAAGATGGCTAAAGTCGCGCCGTTCGCGTCAGGGGTGCCCGGAAGGGGGGGGGCAGATTTTTTTTCTGTCGCCGATTGCCACGAAACTTACATATAACCATCCCCATGATATGAAGAATCCAACGGTGTGGTTTAAATGTGTCAAAAGTGGCGTCGTTTGAGTCGGGGATGAACGGGAGGGGAGAGGGGCACCAAAATTGATAAAACTAATTTTAGCGCCGATTTCCACCAAATTGATATATATTCTTCTTCGTGATACAAGGAATCTAATTGTGCGATTTAACAACCCTAAATTGTTGTTTTTGGATGAGAGATTGGGAGGGGGTGGGCACAAAATTTGATAATAAGTCGCCGATTGCCACCACACTTATACAAAATCATCCCATGGTATGAGGAGTCTAATGGTGTGGCTTTTATCTGTCAAATGTGGCCTCATTCGAGTCAGGGTTGCATTGAAAGGGACAGGGGCACCAAAATTGATGCACAATTTTTTTAGCGCCAATTTCCACCAAATTGATACACGTTCTTATCCATGATACGAGGAATCTAATCGTGATTTAAAGACGCCATAGTGGTGCTGTTTGGGTGAGAGATGGAGAGGGGAGGGATTGGCACCAGTTTGATAAAAAAAATTGTTTAGTCGCCGATTATCACCAAACTTATAAACAATCATCTCCATGATATCAGGAGTGTAATCGTGTGGTTTGAGGATGTCACAAGTGGGGCCATTCGAGTCAGTGGTGTATATAGATGAGAGGGACAAAAAAAAATTATATCTATATGTTTAGTGTCGATTTCCACCAGATTGATACATATTCTTCTCCGTGATACGAGGAATCTTATCATGTGGTTTAGATACACCAAATTGGTGCCCTATGGGTGAGAGATATGGGGACCTTAAATTTGATACGAATTTGTATACTCGCCAATTTTCACCAATTTCATATATATGCATCTCTAATCTCTAATGAGTCTTAGTGTGTGCATCTTGAGTCCGAAATAGGGACGGGAGGGTCACCAAAACTGATACAAAATATTTTTAGTACCAATTACCATCAAATTCAGACACGTTCTTCTCAGATGATACAAGAAATAAAATCGTGCTGTCTGTCTGTATTTTTGTCTGTCTGTGTGCGTTCTATGTATAACTTCATGCGGTACAATCGAGATGGCACCAAGGCGTTCTAAGATGGGTAACTTTTTACAAGGAAGATAATGGTGCGGGTTAAAATTTTCTAAAATGACGCTGTTGGTGGGAGGGGAAATTTAAAAAATATGGTGAAATAGTTTTGTCGCTGATTTCCACCAAACGAATACATAATCACCTTCGCAATATGGCGTTGTTCGAGTCAGCGTTGCATCAACAATTGATTTAATAAACCAAATTCCACTAAATTCATACACGTTTTTCGCTAATGATATACCATGAACTAAATCACATTTGGTGTCGTTTGCGTCACGGATGGCGAGCGGATATGCACTATCAATAATTCATTGATAAGATTGCTATTCGCCAATATCCACATATAAGTTATATACAGTCACCAGGCCATATCCATATCATTTTAAGTAGTTGGGCGTTCATATTTCACAATCCCGACATATGGTGACCCACATAAGTCACTTGAACAATTACATCTTCTTAACAGTCATATTTATATCGGAATGGCAATCAAGGCATTCACACAATGAGCTAACAAAAAGAGATAACTAGAAGAAGCATTAAACGTATATTTATCATTCTATTGAAGAGATACATATATTCGTGCAAACTGAGAGACCTCGAACCGTCAGAGGATTGCATATATATAATAACAAAATTTAGTCTGTTCCATTCAATACAGTTTCCACAAAAAGTTACAATTTGTCAAGAAATATGGAAGGCCTGTTCAAAAACAGTGGTCACAGTGTGCAGTCAAATATAGTTTCTTCTGATATACAAGAAAATGCAGTTAGTAGCACAAGACTTTTCAGGATCATACCAATCTGACAAGGGTTTTAGAACAGACTCATCGACTGACATAAACAACTCAAAATCTCGCTCTGTGCCTGGCACATGTAGCTGATATATATGCGCAGCAACATTTCGTTTCATGGAGATATGATAGCCAGGTGTCCTCGAGATCTTAGTCCAACCCACTAGATTGATTGATACATCTCAATATGTAAAACCCAATTATCATCTTTTATCGAACTAATGTGTTTATGATGTTCATGTATCATATTATAACGTCTAATGTATACGCAGTTGTAAATATATAAATACTTCATAATTGGTGGAACGGATTAATCGCGATAAACAGAATGACAATTGACAAGGTGAGCCACTACTTATATTCCATGACTGTAATAATCATGTTTTGTGATGCTATTTGAATATACAATTTATGAGAAAACGTATAACACTTTAAGCAAGAGCATTCTCTATTTCCAACAAATTTCCACAGCATACATTAACCTGGGCAACGCCGGGTAACCCTGCTAGTACTAATTAAATGCAGTGCATGACTGCCGATGGCGAAATCGTTTATTTCGGTTTATTTCGACACGACTCAGTCTCATGTCGCTGACATTTGTCAATATATGCACATAACATGTATAATTTAAGGTAATAGAAAATAGTTTGACATATTATATATCAATACTATCGGATTCAGCATTCAATGATGCATGCATATATCGCAAGATGCCAGTGATGATAGCCGTATGAAGTCGACAGATGTCGCAATGTAACTTATACCGATTGTATAGATGGGAAACTACATAGTACATCCCTGCCAGTCATTTTCTGAGTCCTTCGTGTATTCTCGCCATAACGGAAAAGCCCAACACCAAAAAAAAAAACACGCGTGGTCTGGAATTATACGGGTTCACAACAAACGCTAAAACCAGCGGGTGTCTATAACCGGGTATTAGGAAAATTTCGGAAACGAAATACTCTCAGCCGACTGAGCCGCCATATTTCGTCAGCCACGAACGTCGTGACTAAGCCGGCTTAGCTAGATAACCAGCCACGAAAATTGGTTGAGCCAGCCAGGGGGGGTCTGTTCTTGGTTAGGTATACACATAGATATATGGTTATTATACCGCCCAATATTAGTCGGCGGGTATATACAGGGATGTGGCTAGAGGGTCTCCGCTGTGTGGGGGGGGGGGGGGGGGTGTGCACCTTGGGAATTTCAACTGCACCCCCCCCCCCCATTGAGTCGCAATCACACCAACACAACTTTTTGCATAATTCCATTTGCACCCCCCCCCCTTAAGTCAGAATCGTACCAACACAACTTTTTGCATATTTCCATTTGCACCCCCCCCCCCCATTGTACCTCATGCTCAGGCCTAATTTCCTATATATTCATAAGCCATGCATCTATTTTCCCAGTATGAGAACATTAAGATATTTTAACCTGAAAATTGCCCCCAAAAAAACAACTAGTGATCTAATTCCAGACAAATGCACACAGCTACCGACAACAGACCAGGAAACACCGGGCCGACCATGGTTGTTCGGCCCGGTGTGAGAAAATTTTGAAAACTATACAAGAAAATCGCAAATCCTAGCATCAAGACAGGCCTCAACTGAAGCTTTCCTAGTGTTGGAAATTTCAAACCTCATACTCCCCCTCAGGTTGGAAAATTCTTCAACTGATGACCATTTATGTCTACAAGTTTGACCAAATGTAGTAAAATATTGTTTTGCTAAACTAATTAGCAGTTTTGTATTGGCCATGTGAATGGGGCAATGACACACCGGGCCGACCATGGTTCGGCCCGGTGTGCGAAAATTTTGAAATCTGAACAAGAAAATCGCAAAATCCTAACATCTAGACTAGCCTCAAGCCTTCCTACTGTTCGAAATTTCAAACCCTACACCCCCACTTAGGTTGGAAATTTTCCAACTGATGACAATTCCAATGACAATGTTGACCAATTGTATGACAATATTGTTTTCTTAAATTAACTAGAAGTTTTTGACTAGCCACGGGGGAGAGACCAGGACACAAGCTTTCCAAGTGTTGGAAATTTCCAACCTATCACCCCCCTAAGGTTGGAAAATTTCCAACTGATGACCATTTCTGTCATTTTTTTTTAAACAAAAATAGGAACATATGCAAATATTGGTCGAAAAACAATAAATTCCCCCAATAAATTGTTTTATAATCAAACTACAAGAACATTTTCAACCTATTGTTGGTGTGAAATTTCGTTGTGGCAGGTATGAAATTTCCAACTATTGAAAATATAGCTCTCTGCTGGGGGGTGAGACACCCCCCCCCACACCCCACCTCTAGCCACATCCCTGGGTATATAGTTGACGTCTCGAGCCGTCCGTCCATACAATCATTTTGCATTATAACTCAAGAGTCGGTTGTCATATTTTTATGCCCTATGGCATGGTGACGGACCAGAAATGGGGAACGAATATGCATAATATCACGGGTTGTGACTATTAATGCCTACCAGAGTTATGGGCCCTGTTCGACTTCATGAAATTAAGTCCGTACAAAGCTTTTGCAATATAAGTTAAGTGTCGGTTGTCGAATTTTGATGTGGTTTGGTATGGTGATAGACCAGAATGAAGAATTGAATGTCATTTCTTAATGCATCACTTTATTTCAGTTCATCTATTTGTAAGTGATAACAGTATACAATTAGTATTTTATAATTAGTTTAGTCTTGTTGAGCAGTAAAGCTCCAAGATGAAGTTCGGAAATTCAATGAGAATAGCGTCACCTTCAGTTGGGATTGTCTGAGCAGTAAACAGTTAACGGTCATTCATCATGACCAATTCAGTTTTATTTGGATAATTGTTGCAAATTAACATTACTTGCAATCATTCAAGATGAGAAATAACCAGGAGGAATGAATTTGATTACATGCCAGCCTAGTCAGGACAAGACAGTATTTCAGACATTAGAAATTTATGAGATACCCTTTTCAATTTCATGTTATGCAACAATCATGTTAATGATATATAGTCATCATTGAGTATTCACCATGTAGTATCCAATTTGTGATACAGTTTGTATGTTTTATTACTTTTATTCAAGTTATACAACTGGGTAATATATTAATTGTGTTACTAAATATTTCTTCCGCTGATAATTAGTTTCCTGAACGCTATTACGGTGGTCCACTGTGAAGTGGTCCGGGATCCTGTGAAATCCAGAATGTTGCTAAATCTGAGGCTAAAGAGTCACTATAGCTGCTATATATAAAAAAATTACAAGCACGATTTTTTCCGCCATTGGGCCACCCACCCACCCCGGCCCTATATACGGAATTTTTTTTGTAGACCCCCCCCCCCCTCTTAGACGACACAACAAGCCTCTTTTTGTTGTAATTTTTTCTTCTATTCAACTTTAAGTTGTTTTTTTCCTTGTATATATCATTTTTGTCCGCAAAAGTATTCAATAAACGGAATATCCAGTTTATATAAAATTTTGTAATATATAATGTTAAACATAACCAAACTAAATGAATATCCAGCCACAGGAACCATATTATGTTCACAATTCACTATATAACCTGCTATAGTTAATATATATGTGACCAATTAGTTTTTGGGACTTGAGTACCTAGCCATACTTTATGATTATTGACTGATGATGGGACAGGGTGTATTTATCCGTTACATATATCCCGATGTTTTGGTTTTGGATTGCGAATATAATTGATGCGTGACCAGATTAATTGTTTGACAACGAGGGTTCCTGGACCGAATAACACATTCAATTCATTATCAATAAACATGGGTAAACAAGGAATGTTAGTAATAGATTATAATTAAAGAAATCTTTATTGCATGATAATGTTTTAACGACAACTATCAGACGAAACTGGAAATATGAACAAATTAACATGGATTCAACCAACGGAAATAGACTGGAATAACAAAGTAATGCCACAATGAATATGGAATAAGAGAACGAATGACATGACATACACTTAACTAAACTACAGAATATACAACGAGAACATAAAAACAATGATTATGCCATGAATTTATGTTCGTCTTTAAATATAGTATTATCAAATAGTATATTGGCATCTCTATAACAGCCATGTGTGTATTGTAACGCATTTAACAGAGTGTGTATATGTGATCACCGGATTCATCTACCGGATTATACGGATGGTGACTCAATTGTTAGTGCAAACAGGCCAATATGTGAGCGTCAACGCGATGTGGGCGTTACCATTAATAGACAAATTCATAAAAATTCTTTGTGTCTTAAGAAATTTACAAACAAACCACGGAAAAGTTATTTTTTGTTATTGATTCAAATTTTAGCATTTATAATATCCCGAAACTCAATGTATACGGTTTTAAAATGAGTTTAAGGCGCGGAGAACATGAAATGTTGGCGTTAACACCTGCACGAAAATAGGAAATCGGACGCGATTTTGAATTGCGAACGCGAAATTCTCATTATAAGCAATTCTTTCCGATTTTCGGTTTCTGTTTTTGTTGAGATTTGCAGGTCGCATATATAGCTCCTTTGCTTATAATACTACATCGAAATCGATTGTATTTATTTAAAAAACGATGTCGAAGTAGCGAGTCGAACTTTATTTACAGTTATTTTGATGTAGGGTTACCCTTCCGGTGACGTGGGTTCCAGGCCCTGGTCTAAACTATAAGTTAAAAATACAATGTTTTGAAGCTTCCCTTTACAAATGGTATATAGTATAGAATATGTTGTATATAATGTGATCTGGGGATTCGAACAGTAAAGGAGTACTGTACTTTAAATCCGTTCATTTATGGGACCATCTCCTTTTATACTCAACATAATATATGCAACACATGAATGAATTTTAGCCATGGATAATTGCAAAATACACTCATGTGCTCCATACACGATGCAAACAACATGGTAATTATAATGACAAATGATTTTATGACTCCAGTCATAAAATTCATTTTTATTATAATTACCATGTTATGCATCGTTCATAGAGCACATGAGTGTATATTGCACCGATCCATGGCTCAAATTCATTCATTTGTTGCATATATTCTGTTGAGTTTAAAAGGGGATGGTCCCATAAATGGCCGGATGCAGTGTATAGTATCCCTTTAAGTAGACCTTTAATTTACACATGGATTCGATGTGGGTGAAAAAAAAACCCAACAACAAATATGTGATATAACAAGATAAAAATAAAGATAACTTGTAGCCGCGAAACTTCTTCTGAGGAGACGAGTCTGGGATTTCGATATAAAAGATGAGAGTTGGCACTTGATGCGCAGTTAGCACATCGCCGACGTAGAATGCGAAATCCGTGTATCTATGCATATTTCGGTGCATCATGTGGTGTACATACATACTACATAGGAAATGGGCGTTTCTCGTAGACAAAGGTTTGGTCTTTGACATTGTATCGTGAATGATAATAAAGCATAATTAGAATAGGTATGTATATGATAGAAGATCGACTATGTCTAAAAGAGTGAGTCAGACGAAATACCATTATGACATAATTCATTTCCCCGAAAGGTTCCAATACAATTGATGTTATCGTGGTCGACCATACACACGTTTTCTTGCTTTTCGCAGTTCATATACAGTATATGTTCTCGATCATGTCGACGAATATTACAATATCGTTTCCACAAGACTGTAATTAACCCTTGCAGTGCCAGGTCCGAATTTTGTATCATCTCATATACCCTGTGCCAATGCATTCTCTTATATATGCGAGTCGACCATAGGTCGCCTCGCATATATAAGAGAATGCATTGGCCTAACATTTTTTCATCATTTGTTATTATTTTTTACAATTTTAATAATTTTTTCTTATATTCTTTAACAGACTTATTTTGTAGGTTTAGTACCAGGGAATCTTACGTTTTTCATGGGCATCAAAATTATTACTATGAATACTTGGTGATAGTTTTGGGTTATAACATGCCCCTAAGGTTTTATCCAGTTTGTTTTTAAATTTGCTATAGCATGCTTAAGCATACGCAAACAAAATTCAACCCAAAAACATTTTTTTTTTAATTTTTTTTTTTTAGGGCCGATTTTACAGACCGTACATTAGGGCCGATGAGATCGGCCGCTGGCACTGAAAGGGTTAAAGAGCCCTAAAATATTATTGGCGCTTCCCTCGATTAATTTGCGAGAATGAATAAAATAGTATCCATCCTCGGTTGTACGAGACCAACGCATTTAAAATTTGAATCTTGTGACCATTTGACCCACCCTGTATATAACGACTGACCGGCCGCAGTAACGAAGTAACATGCCCCACCCCTCTCATCCGTTCAATAAGACAGCGATATAACGCGCGCGAGTTAATGACACCCCACCCTACCAAAATATAATTAAAATTGACTCTCAAGTAACATATGCACCACCCCATAGTACCCCGACCCAGGTCCCACCCCTCCTTTTGCCAATTATATAGTCTATATTCAATGGACCCCCCCCCCCCAACACACACACACATATATATGTAAAAAGTATGCCAATGTTAACACGTGAGATTGTTTTACCCCACCTCTCTCCACAATTACACGTATACCGTACCTACACCCACCCACGAATTTGTTCTATTCATATACATGCTATATACTGTTCAATTGATTTATGTACATGTATATGTATATTCACTCAATTATACCAATGTCTATGGTGATTTGAGAATAAATGAATCTGATCTGAACTGCTAGAAAAAACTTTTAAAAAGTGCATGTGACTTTGCCACATGCATATACATGTTAACCCTATTTATACTAAATACTCATTGGCGAGTAGTTCAATAACTTATTTCTGAACATTGCCAACCAATAAACATGAATCATTCTGCTCTTGTATTATCTGTTTTATTTAGGTGTGTCTTCTGCTTTTATTAGATGAACACTACTCTATAAATAGAATAGACAGTTCCAATGCATACTATGATAATGAGAATCCATTCAGTATAGAACATTTCAGATTGTAACATCCCAATCTCTGTCACGATCACCGATGATGTTTCGAACTTTCGCAACAACTGTATACATATAGGATATAACTGTATGTCTTTTACTGTGGGTGAACGATTACAAGAATGCATGCGTTTAATAATCGATAGGAACTAAATCTCACCTGGCAGGTATTCTGTGCAATAAATCCTTGTGTTCTGTTAGCGCTGTTGCAATAATTAGTACAAGAATAACGCTCTCACTCTGCCGCTATCCCTCCCAGAACATTTAACGGTCGTAATCACCACACAGACAGCGCTGACTTCACGGCCACCAATAACTCGTTGCGGCAGTCATTTGTTGACATTTGTTCCCAACCCATCCCGGTAAAAATGAGTGGCCTTACTATACAGAAGCATAACATTTGCGCCGGATTCCCGAAACGTTTGACTTAGCTAACACGTCTTGTTGGCATTAACGTATTTTGGATCACGCCCGTGAGCCATATGTTTGGAGGCCATATATTGTACGGCAAATATGTTGGATATGCTATGTATACATCCTGTCTAATGCGATATTTTACAAGGAGATATAACTATTATGCATTACTTAGATGTGGCGGTGATCCATCGAGAACTAGCGCATCAAAGGTCGTGACTTGCGATTTGTGAGGTGAACGAACTGTATTGCCTGTCAAGAATAAAACTCTAGCCACCAGCTGAGCATGCCGGGGAAAAACCATTGACATTTCGTACACTGAAAGAAATTGCTTAGTCAAAGTGACTAACTTTGGTTAGTAAAACCGTTTTTCTCATATTAAATAACCTATGTTAATCAAACTGACTATAGCTTTTGTCTTAGACAATTTTGACTGACACAACTTAGTCATTTTGCCTGGCCCAACTTAAGTCATTTTGACTAAGAAGTCATAGTAAATGGAAATTTGAACAAGGGAACTTACCATCATCCAGATGGAATTAATTAAACCCTTTCTATACTAAATACTCATGCACGAGTAGTTCACTTAGGAAATATTCAGATAAAAGTGTAACGACCATAGGCAGCCTGTAATGGGGCGTCGTTCTTCTATTTATTACCTAATTTGTGATATTACTAATTCATTTTGTGATATGACATATTCGAATAAGTGATATCACAAAATGAGTATATGATATCAAAATCGAATATATGATATCACAAAAATAAATAAGCATTTAGTGATATCACATGTTCTATTTTATGATATCATAAAATGAATTTGTAATATCATGTATTCAAATGTGTGATATCGAAACACGTTATGTGTTATCACATTAAGATTTTCAATACAAAATATTCCAATATTGTTCCAATATTCGCATATTCGAATATCCGATCGCAACTACCACTTAATTTTCGAATCACGATTATTTTTTTTATATTCATCACCATTTGGAACGTCACAGAGGGTGCCCATATTCGAATATCCGATCGCAACTACTTTGATTTGATTTGATTTTGACAACATCTATACACTTTAATACACAATCAAACACATACACAATCAAACACATTACCGTACATAATGCATAAATCAACTAGTAATAGCTCGATTTGAAACCAGCCTGATAATAATGATGATGTATCCACACATGGCGTATACATTGTGGCACCCGTCTCACGTTTAAAGCACGTGCGCATGTAAAAGCATTAACATATAATTAAGGCATATGTTCGTTCCTTATTCACGACATTTTTCTGTATTTTCGCTCAAATGTGTTACGGAGAACGTTAGCCGGTAGGTTTATCGTGGTAGACCTGAGGTCTTAACCATGAATCGTAGTATACCGAAGTTGATGATGTACTTGATAAAGGACTTGATAACGGCTTCACAGAAGGCCGAAGTCTATACGTGCCTTGCTTATACACTAATGAGTCTATAAAGGTGTTATCATTCAATTCCTGTCATCTTATATACCGAGGTTGTTGGCTATGTACTTTGATTTATCGAAGTATATTATGGTGAGGACCAAGACAATGCACCGTGGTATACCAAGTTTCTTTGGCTATGTACCATGGTTCACCGTGGTACAAACCTCAGGTCCACACACCGTGGTATACCAATGTTCTGGCTATGTACTATGCTTTAATACAATACACGTGTGAGGAATATAAGACCATATGCACCGTGGTATACCACTATTTGTAATATATCTACCATGGTTTAACATGGTACACGCCTGAGGACCATGCATGCACCGTGGTATACCAAGTTTTGGTTTTGTACCACGGTTTACTGTGGTATGCCGTGGTATACTGTAGTATTGCCATGTTTGTACCGTTGTACCTTTTTTATACGGGCTACGGTATACTTGGATAACAGTTGTACCCGAGTTTATGGATATCTTAAAGGTACTCAATCCGATTCGACGGTCCCCATATCATCAGATTCCAACAACAACAACATTTTTTGAAATGCTGCTTCAGTTATCAGAATCGATTAATTGTCCAAAAATAATGCTAACCTGTCAACAATAGTATAAAATTGCCCGAAACCTGTTATTTATCAACGTTTTGTTCAAAGAAATTTTCCCAGTTGTCAAATATCTGACACAAAAAAGCCACTGGATTTTAGAGTTATCGATCTTCATCCGCTATCTGGTCAGATTAGTTCTTCTCATCGACAGTTTACTGGGCCACCTAAAATTAAAATAATAGATTTCAAACATGGATATCTGATCACTCCTAGCTTTGATGGGTGGGTTCCTCGACTCGAATCAAATATTTTTTACCTCCGAAGGCAAGGACATAGTAATTTGTGAGCGCTAATTCGGATTAAGTACCTTTAATTAGTGGATTTTTATCAGGGATTTGATCACGACAACCCGGACAGCACGATTGTCATCTTTTGATACTTTGTACGTTTTATGTGTGCTTCAATTCTAGTCCTGAAACCGACCTTTTGATCATTATTTCTTGTCGCCAGACAAGATGGCGTCTAACAAAGCGCCATTTTTTAGACGGGTCAATATGTCAGTTTGAATGGATATACCAATATCCCGCACATACAGTCATTCGTACACTCACGACTTGCATAATATTATACACCTCACCATGATAATTCAGCCACTCGCTGGATACTCACACACCCCATCCACGATCATACAACTACTACCTGTATACCTATACACCAATCAATGGCAATACAGCCACAACAGATATGCATATACATCACATATACACACATGACCACAAAGGCACTTCCTATATACCCGCCCGCCCGCAATGACAATCCAGCTATACAGGGTATGTATATACACTTCGACAATCATGACCATACAGTCATTCCATGTAAACCTAAATGAATTTGTCATACATCATAAGATAATGGGACAAACAGAATAGAACATTTAGTTGTCAGTTGATTAAATAACATGGTTAATAACCAAAGAGTCATAATTTGCTACCTTTTCGGAATAGCAGAAAATAGTGTTCGGGATATATGCGAAATATCAACTTTTTTTTACCAAATTTGATTGCCATTTTGCAAGCCTGCGTGAGTAATTTTGTCTGAAAATACATGTGACACATTGAAGACAGATCAAAACAATAAACATTTGATACCAAAGATAGTTTCTTTTTACTTGAAAAAATGGTCCAAACCTGAAAAATTATTTTTGCCCATCTTGCATGATGTCAAGTTTGTGATAGAGAAATATAATATTTCTGGCAATGTCAGTGGTTAAAATATTAATAATTAACCAATATGCATCAAAAATGTTAGTATTTAATATATATAAGACAGAATATCCAATTCTTTTTTGCCGATGACCACTTTTTTGACCCACCCACCCACCCCGACCCCAAATGTTTTTCCATTTCATAGAGTTTTTTCCAGCCATATTTTGACACCCACCCCCTTGTGGAACGCAAAACACAAACATACAGAGAAAACCAGGACCAAACCGCCTACATTGAGATTCAGTGAATCTAGTAATGAACAGCAGGACTGGTCTCTTGCAGTATATTCTTGACTGCAGTGGATTTTTAATGGTTTTTGTTAAATATCATATTTCCACAGCTCTGCAGTCAATTTATAGTCACAATGGTGTAGTTCATGAGCCCACCCTTCCCACTGGCCACTACATTCGCGTAGTCAACTCCAAGCCATGCTCTATTCACGCGAATGTAGTGGCCAGTGGGAAGGGTGGGCTCATGAACTACACCATTCCCACTGGCCACTACATTCGCGTGGTCAGCGACAAGATATGCTCTAATCGTGATATTATATCGAACAATTATAGACAAACTGACGTTCTAATATTTATATACCATCGAACATTTTATTGCTAAAATGAAGTCATTGTATTGTGTCCAGGTTGCATTCAATTTCCTTCTCGTCACAAAACCTATTAAGCAGCTTTATTGCTATTGTGAATAACAGCTATGCCTGAGTGGGTAACCGGTCACTGACACAGCGCGCACGGTTAATCATAACTAATAGTCACTGTTTAGTGCCAAAATGTGTGTGGTAGACCTTTTTAGAGATCTTTTTAGTTTTTGTGTTTTGTTACTTTGTTATGGAAATTTATAAAGATATTATGTCTATACACCAGGTAGCTGATATTGCTCTACACCAGATAGGTGATTTTGTTTTACACCAGATAGGTGATATTGTTTTACACCAGATAGGTGATTGTATTATATTAGATAGGTTAAATTATTATATGCTACGTGCCACCCAGACTCATTAAACATTACTAAAACATGTTTATCGGACATATAGCAATACACTAGAGCACCCAGGAGCACCAATGGGAAATAAAACAAAGCTAATGTTACGATTGATTCCAATTGATTCAGATTGGTCAGGATTGGTTAGGAATTTTATAACGTTCACAGTTGATCTTGTATGAATTCAGGAATCTTGTATGAGTTCAGAAAAGGCATTATTTCTATTGGACTGCTCAAGTGTAGCATGTGAGAGTAAAGCATATAATAAAAAACAAACCTACACTTTTAGTAGAAACCTGTATTAACTCATTCATGACTACATGAGATTGTGAATTATTACCATTTTCTATCTCTTTTGTCACATATGAGATAATTGTGTTATCCACTCACAAGTCTAGGTATGTTACATGTTTTTTCTTTATACATCAGTATATACATCAGGGTTTAATGTCCATGTTTGACCAGATTTGGCATTAAATTTATTTCTTTAAAGTTATCCTTATTTGATGTTAATTACATAGAATACTGCATGGGCGATTCAGCTGCATTAAGAATGCACAAACCAACATCCAATGGTCCTAGCGTGTTTAGTGTTGCTGTAGTTCCTTATTATTGATTTCTTAGTGTTACAAACCAGTACAAACTAGTAAAAATCTAATAAAAGGTGTGAAGGAAAAAACAATATTTTGTCACGGAAAAAATTGCTTTGTGCTTATTTTGACACCCACCACCCCCAGCATACGTGTCGGAACCCCCCCCCCCCCCCCCGGTCTTGGCTGCCATTTTGAGCCAAAGTGACAATTTTGGTTCCATTGAGTTGGAATATTCATAAGTAAGTGACTTAGTGACCCATTTGAAGAAAAACGGCGGCCATGTTGGACGTCATCTTGTCTGGTGACCAAAAATAAAGCTCAAACGATTGGTTTCCAGGACTAGAATTGAAGCACACATCATAGTACATATGTCCGGGCTGTCGTTATTACGACCTATATATGTCGCCAATGCACTCTACTAAATGCCCTCGAAAACCTGGGGTGCTATTCACCAAGCGAGACTATTTTATAAACCAGGTAGTTTATATGGTAGCGGCTGAACGCAAAGGTATCTTTGCTTTAGCGCAAACGACACACGCTGTCGATGGTGTGATTGATCCAATCTATCAGATTTGTCACCTGTCAATTGACGCCGTCTTACGACTAATTCATGAACACTCACCGGCCACAATCGGCATGTATAGCGGTATAATTTTTTGGTATAATTGTGTGGAGACTCATGCTTGCGTTTATATATCTACAGAATGAGTTTCAATGATATTAATGAGGTGTTTTAATTAGCACAGTGTGAAAATGAAGAGCCAAGAAGATAACGTCTCAGAAGAATTTTGTTTGTGTTTTGGTTCTGTTTGGATATTTCCCTGCTATTTCCAAAGAAATTTATTTCCATGCATCATTTTTCCGGTAAAATTTAAGACTCAAGCAATAACATTCTTAATCGGTAAAGCACAGGTCAGAAAAACGAAAACTAAACTGTATTTCCAGGTGTTTCCTGGTGTTTCCAGTATCTAACAACAATAATAAAGCATTGTGTAGGTACACTGTATGTCACAAATTGCCCTGGACCGCATTATAGCCTTAATATATCGAGTGTGTTTAGTCTGACAGAGAACACTGGCCAGTGTAAATAGTGGTAAACAGGTCAGGGGTTCTACAATTATTTGTGCATGATCAAAGAACTCTTTAGTCTTATCCACCGGGGTGGGTGAGGAGGGGAATTGTTTTGGTTAGGTATACACATAGATATATGGTTATTATACCCCCGATATTAGTCGGCGGGTATATAGTTGACGTCTCGAGCCGTCCGTGTGTCCGTCCGTACAAACATTTTGCATCATAACTCAAGAGTCGGTTGTCATATTTTGATGCTCTATGACATGTGACGGACCAGAAATGGGGAACGAATATGCATAATATCACGGATTGTGAGTACCAATGCCTACCAGAGTTATCCATGGGGCCTGTTTATGAAATTCAATCCGTACAAAGTTTTTGCCATCTAAGTTGAAGTGTCGGTTGTCGAATTTTGAAGTGGTTTGGTATGGTGATATACCTGAATGATACAGGAAGGATGTGTGCAGATATTACTGCATATCACAGGTTTTGCCTGTCGATGCATACCAGAGCTACCAACTTGGTTCCATCCGTAAACACATTTTGCATTATAATAACTCAACCATTTGTATGTATATTTGTGCACTAGAGTCTGCAGTATAGTCTCAGTCAGATTTTATTCTTGATTTTAGTTTGAACTTTGAAGACATTGAAGAATTTCATTTCTCAAAGCATCTGAATGCATCACATTATTTCAGTTCATCTATTTGTAAGCGATAACAGTATACAATTAGTATTGTAGTTTAGTCTTGTTGAGCAGTATTTAAGCTTGAAGATGAAGTTCGTAAATTCAAGGAGAATAGCGTCACCTTCAGTTGGGATAGTCTGAACAATAAACAGTAACGGCCATTCATCATAACCTATTCAGTTTTATTTGGATAAGTGCTGCAAATTAACATTACTTGCAATCTTTAAAAAGATGAGAAATAACCAGAAGGAATGAATTTGATTGCATGCCAGAACAAGACAGTATTTCAGACATTAGAAATTTATGAGATACCCTTTTCAATTTCATGTTATGCAACAATCGGGTCAATGATATCTAGTCATCATTGAGTATTCACCATGTAGTATTTGTGATACAGTTTTTTTTTATTTTATTACTTTTATTCGGGTAATACAACTGGGTAATACATTATTTTTTTTTACTAAATTACGGTTTTCCACTGAGAAATGGGACGGGATCCTGTGAAATCCAGAATGTTGCTAAATCTGAGGCTAAATAGTCACTATAGCTGTCTATATAGCCATATGCCAACAAACATGATACTAACATGCTTACAAACAACATTACATGGTCAGTACTTGTAAATTGTTTGGAAAAAAAACCATTTTGGAAAAAAAATTACAAGCACGATTGTTTCGGACCACCCACCCACCCCGGCCCTATATACAGATTTTTTTTTGTAGACCCCCTCATGTCGTCGGTGGTATATTTTGCCCCTCGTCCTTTTCCTCGGTTGCTCATTGTTGAAATGTGTACAAACGTGTACTGTTACACGCAGCATGTTTATGTGACCGGTGGTCAATCTATGATTGACGCCAATCACATTGATAGGATAATCCTATATGGCGCGGCGATGTCTTCCCATCGATATGTCCACCGATCGCTTCGCATTGAGCGTCGCCTCGTAAAACTACCTGGACTATATTATAAACCCACCTGGTGAATAGCACCCCTGGTGTTTTATTACCCACACATACTTGCTGTTTTAATACACTCGTATATTTGGGTGTTTTGATATCTCCATGAATTCCGTTCTAAGTTCACAGTGCCCCATTCTAAGATGATATCTCATGTATCAGTTTTGTGACCAGAAACAACCACGTATAGTTGGGAAATATACCTGGCGTTTAATATCCTCGTATACTTGGGTATTCTAATACTCCCGCATACTTGATCATACTTGGTGTTTTAATACTCTCGTGTATATACTTGGGTTTTTTTCGCGCTCCGCGTGTATAATGTTTCGCCGATTCTTGGTATATACATGGGCCATGGGCGTTTTATTTATAGAAATGGGAATTTTCGGGACGGTTTAAAAGTCGAACTGCCACCCGAAGGCCCGAGTCCGGTAAAAGTTGTAGTTGGAAATTCTGGTGAGATGCATGTGAAACCTTCAGTGATAAGCCGTATATAGTTGTTGTATACATAATTTGAAGGATTATAGGTTTTAACGGAATTATGAGTTGGTCATTCGTGAAACCAATATATTTTATATTCTATAATTACAATCATGTGTATATATACTATATGATCTTGAGCGCATTACCATTTCTGACATTGGTTTTCTTGTTATGCTGTTGTGTTATGAAAACTAAATGTATATGTACTGGTGATGACCTACGATAAATTCTGGTACATCGATCATGCTTGGTCGACGAACATAGGAAAGGCCTACGTCGATCACTTCGGGTCGATCGTGTGCACGCTCTAGCTAGCTGTGTGTTTTTATTTGGGAGTTTATGTAGGAATTTGAACAATATGTTACTTATAATTGTTTTGTTTTGTTAGTTTTGAAAAGTTGTTCAAATGATTACTTTTCTATTACAATGCACTGGTATATGATTACAAAGAATGACTTGCAGATCGATCGGGCTCATTGGTTTTGACCGGTAGCATGGATAGAGTAATTAATAAAGTACGACGGGATTCACACACTTTGTTTAATTACTCTGTCGGTCAAAATCCAATGACCCTAATCGATCTGCAAGTCATTTCTACGCTGAATTGTCTGCAAAATTGCCGAGCAAATGTCCCAGCATGTGAACGCACCTTAAGGGAGAAAAAATGAACGGTTCTTTGGCATGAGTGACGGAGAACAATATTCCTTTGTGTCACGTGAAAGGGGGACGATCCTCAAACATTCATGTAGTATACTCTGCATGTACGCGGCTAGGAATTTCATTCAGAGGATGTCAAACATACCAAGTATAATCTAATTAGTTGACGTTTATTCACGTGTATGTGCATAATAATTTGATAGTTATTGTATAAATCATCGTTACTGTCCTCTAGTATGTGTGTGTTTACATTTGTCATTTACGCTATATCCACATACAGAGTAAACATATACTCAGAATCATTATGTACATGTGGGTTCGAAGTTAAAGTGACGTGAAACACTCCGATAGGGTGATCAACTAGAAATTGAGAATAATCTTGCTCAAAGTAGTAATTTTTTACGAATATTAATCCAAATTGACAACACACACCGTCGTACAATGGATCCCATTGGCGAAATTATTTGTGTAAGTTTGTCGCCGATAGTTGCGTCCCGAATCGAGATGTAAATATTTACAATTGAGCGTAGTTCGGGCGATGTTTTCAATGGAGTGGTATGGTCGATTTCTTTGAAATTTTCGGCGATGTTAGTAGAATGCTAGCTACATTCCTCACTTTGATGTAGCGCCTGTGTACTATATAACTTATCAATTTCCCTCACCCGACAAAGTAATATGTCTTGAACTCAGATTGAGATGTCCCGAGCAATGAGGAACCGTATTCCGTAATGGATCATATTCGAAGCAGAGGGGATTCGGTAAAAGAATAGACGAGGCGCTTTCGCCGAGTATATTCTAGACCGAATTCCCGACGCTGAGAATATTATCTAACTTAAAACCCACCCATTGAATTGTCATTGGAGGCAACTATCCATTTGGTCTGATCCACAGCTCTGTCTTGATTACCTGAGTATACGCCCACAGTTCAGCACGGACAGTTATTATTGTCCACGGCGTAAAGCAACACGTTTTAATTATTAATTATTGTTCACTTTTGAATAAAAGCATGAAACTTTCAGGGTTGGTTGGGTATGTGGTCCTCATCAACCGGTTAGCTGGTTCCAGGTTTCTGGCTTCGATACCCACCCAAATTTACACATGTACAACCCACCTATGGCCATACACTCGCTCCATATATACACAAAAACCACATACATGACCATGTAGCCACTCGTTTTTTACACACACACTTCATCCATGACCGTACAGCCATATTCAGGTATAACCGTACACCGCGCAATTGACTATATAGTCACAAGTCACCATGCAGGTATACTTCTATACGCCTCACCCACGACCGTATGATCACTCTATATATAGCTATTCACCCCATTCATAATCATATAGTCACTTCATGTATACATATTCGCCTCACCATTGACCATACAATTACTCCATGTATATATATTTGCCACACCCATGGCCATATAGTCACTCAAGCTATACACATACACCACACCCATAACAATAGAGTCACTCCAAGTACACATATACGCATCACCAATGGCCATACAGACGTTCTATATATACCAATACCCCGTTCACACGACCATTCATACACCCAGGCTTGCATATACACCTCCCGCATGACAACTCAGCCACTCGCTGTATACTCATAGCCACATTCATGGTCATATAGTCGATCATTGTTTACCAATTCACATCACCATTGGCCATATCATATGGTTATTCCATATACACATATTGGTCGCACCAATGGTCATATAGCCACTAAAGATATACATATGCACCCCACCATGCCTATAAAGTCACTCCAGGTATACATATACACCTCACCGGTGGCCATGCAGCTTTCAAGACATACCAATACCCAGCACCTCACCTCACCATTGGCCATACGGTCACTCCCTGTATACACATGACCATATAGCAACTCAAGATATACATATACACCCACTCATGACCATAGAGTCACTCCAGTTGTGCGTATACACCTCACCAATTGCCATACAATCCTTCAAGACATACCAGTACCATTTACACCACCTCACCCTCACACCTATTTGCCACATACATGGCATATAGCCACTCAATATATACATATACACCCCACACATGGCCATAGAGTCATTCAATGTATACATATACACCTCAGCATTGAATGGATACACCAATACCACATGACCATTTGTATACCCCAGACTTGCATATACATGCACCTCACGCATGACAATTCAGCCATTCGCTGTATACCCATCATCCGATCCATGATCACACAGCGACTCCCTGTATACATATATATCCCCTAATGACAATACACCAAAAGCAAAGATGCACATACATACCATATACACCTAAGATCACAATGCCACTTCATATATACTAACACGCTCGCCAATGACCATCCATATATGCATGTATGCATATACATTTCAACAATCATGACCATACAACCGTTCCATGTACACCTATAATTATTATACACATAAGCATACAACCACTCCTTATGTATCCATACACCCCACCCATTTTCATACAACCAACACATGTCTACACATACACCCATCCATGATAATAAAGCCACCAAATGTACATTCCACACATGATCATAAAGTCACTCCATATATACATAAACAACACACGGATGGAATGTAGCTACTCTTGTTATAACCATACACCACTTCAGTAACTATACAGCCACTCCACGTATACCTATTCACTTAATGCATTAGCACTCCTTGTGTACCTGCATCTCACCATAAACACCACACAACACATGACCATATAGACACTCCTTGAAAAACTAGTCACACCATTCGTGATTATATTTCATGTATACCTATTCACATCATCTGTGACCACAAAGTCACTCCCTGACTACCATTTTTTACAAACATCGTGTATTAAGTTGATCAATGTTGATAAATTTTGACGCTAATTTGTGAGAGTAGCAACATCAATTGGTCCCGCTAAGCTCAGTTTCGAAGTTCTGCATGCTCATTTCCCTTCAGAAACATGGCCAGAATCTCAAAAGAAGTTTTTTAGGCAAAATTCCATACTGCATCCTTTAAAATGAATTTGTCATGCCTCATAAGTTACTGGGACAACCATAATAGAACCTATAGTTTTCACTTGATTAAGTAACATGTTTAATAACCCAGTAAGTCACAATTTGCTACCTTTTCGGAACAGCAGAGAATAATGTTTGGGATATATATGAAAAATTAACTTGTTGGGTGCATAAGAAATGTTAGTATTCAATCTATATAACACATAATAGTCAAATGTTGTCATCAACCACAACTTGTATGTGGTTGCATGGCACGCAGCATGGGGCAATATTTATACAATTTTTCACATTTTGGTCGCCATTTTTGCACCCATTTTGAGCCAAAGTGACAATTTTGGAACCAATGATTTGGAATATGCATAATAAATGGAATGTTTCACTATAATTGCACAGTTCTGCCCATTCCTTGGTGAAATATGACTAGAAATCACAATGGTAATTTTGGGAAAATGTTATACCGCTTTCTGTAAAATCGAATTTTTGAGGGATCAGAAGGGTTTCTGACTTCATTAATGGCATATTTCATTGCTCCAATGGTCAGTTAACATGAATAGTACAACATAAAGTGAGAATTCTCAACCAGTACCAAAACAGCATAAACTGATCTTAAAGATATTAGAGAATACAAATCAAATTTTCCACTTCCAGCTGCCATTTTGGTCGCCATTTTTTCAGCCATTTTGAGCCAAAGTGACAATTTTGGTACTAATGAGTTGGAATATGCTTAATATCTGGAATGCTTTACTATAATTGCACAGTTCTGCCCATTTCTTGATGAAATATGACTAGAATTCCCAATGGTAATTTTTTGTAAAATGTTATACCGCTTTCTGTAAAATCGAATTTTTGAGGGATCAGAAGGGTTTCTGACACCATGATGGCATATATCATTGCTCCAATGGTCAGTTAACATGAACAATCCAACATAAAGTCACAATTCTCAACCAGTACCAAACAGCATAAACTGATCTTAAAGATATTAGAGAAAAAATCTAATTTTCCACTTCCAGCTGCCATTTTTACGGCCATCTTGGACGATGAGTTCCAATTTTATATATACATTTGTATACATATAACAAGACTATCTCACTATAATTTGCATCAAACTGACTTAGTGACCCGTCTGAAAAACGGCGGCCATGTTGGGCGCCATCGTGAATTTAACGGGTTCCACTTAGCCGAAAGCTGGAACCAGCTGGATTATGATCAGGAATATAGTGGACAATATATGTGCGAAGTTTGGTGCTTTTATCCGGAAGTGAACGATTCTTCCATTATTGTGGGTTAAGCGACGCCATTAATAATTCGAATTAGGACTCGCCAGTTGAGGGACGTTTCCTCCGAAGTTTGCCGTTGCGCCATGGATTCGGCCAGTGTATGTGAGCAATATATTTCTATCCAATAGTATTTGTTTCTTTTTGTTTTCTTTCTTGATTTAAAGATGCCCCATCCAATTCGACATCAAATAAATTAACATTCCATAAAAAAATATCAGGCAATAAACCATGAAAAATAATGGTCGTTCTACATAGAGGCACCACAAATACGAAATTAAATTGTCATACTGCTCTGAGTCACGTCTAGCCACGTCCCTGTGTATAAACCATAGAATGATACTTAGAATTCAAGCTAGTGGGTGTCTTTCTGATAATAATTGGAAATTCAAGATACCCCATACGATTGGACACTATAATACTTCTATTCTTCCGTATTATACACAATACCACAATGAGAAAGAATCAGTATACCCATTTATGCAAGCATCTTGTGTTCTTTCGACTTCTTCAAAGTGAGGCATACGAGGTTTCGTGTTGTTTGGCGCCAGAATATTCGAAAAATCACATTTCATAAAGAGCGTTTTTACTTCATTACCAACGAACGATGACAAAAGAAACATTCAAAATAATGTGATCAGAATGATCAGAATTGTCATCGTTCGTTGGTAAGGAAGTAAAAACGCTCTTTATAAAATGTGACTCAGAGCAGTATGACAATTTAATTTCGCACACTCATCCATCCCCTTCAGGTTAGATGTTTCAAACTAAAAGGTATCATAAAATTTCCAGTTATTGGACAATTCTTAAATGACATGGGCCATCCCCTGTGGTTAGCAAATTCCCCTCAGTCCCATTCTATATGCATGATTTCAAACTATTCACCTCACCGCGATGATCTTTACATATATCTTTAAGTATCACCCCCAAAAGATTACAAATGGTCAGTGCACAAAATTGTATAACCTGTGTTATCTTTTCTTCGAAACAGCATACAATCGCGTAAAGAGTGCCTATATATCGTTCATTAACGCCCCCGGTGTATACTGTTCTACATATTTTTAGAAAGCTGTGGCCCGCTGGGCATTTTATAAATAGATAATGGGTTTTCCAGTTATTTTGGGACGCATTAAAGTTGTACTGCGACCCCGAGTCCGGTAAAAGGTGTAGTTGGAATTTCAATTTCGTTTATTTATTGTCGTTGATTTAGGTTTGTGATAAGCTATGCCAATTACAAATAGAAGAAATGAAAAATATAATTTGTAAAATGCGTATGTCAA
Organism: Siphonodentalium dalli; assembly: GCA_032622095.1. Classification (NCBI taxonomy): domain Eukaryota; kingdom Metazoa; phylum Mollusca; class Scaphopoda; order Gadilida; family Siphonodentaliidae; genus Siphonodentalium; species Siphonodentalium dalli. The sequence continues at coordinate 28,832,303 of CP136061.1, forward strand.
TTGATACGTGTTGTCTGAGTGTAGTCTGAGACAGCCGAGTCAGCCACCGGTTCGTTAATTAGGAGCTGATCGGCGTGACAGTTTGCAGTAGGTCCCCTATTTGCGGAGATATTTGCGAAAGTACCCGAATTCGCGGAGTTCCCCTAAAATGGTCGAACTATGTTGATTTTAATGAGGGAACGGGTGCGTATATCTCAATTGATACGTATTTTAAAGAGGTTAGTCGGATACAGTCGAGTCCGCCACGGTTCGTTAATTGGTGCTGATCGGTGTGACAATTTGCAGTAGATCCCTATTTGCGGAGTTCTCCGAATTCGCGAGGTTCCCCTAAAATGGTCGAAATATGTTGATTTTAATGAGGGAACGGGTGCGTATATGTCAATTGATACGTATTTTAAACAAATAACGACACGATCATCATAATAGTGGTTTGTTCTATCATCATCATCATCATCATAATACGGAACAAGTCTTGCGACTTTTCGTCCAATAACATTATTTGCAATGTTTGTTTACAAATATATGTATCGTCTTTCGATATTTACTTGTGAGTCACTTGAACATATATTACTAACTAACTATTGCCGTCGAATTCGTATTTTATATAATAGAAGATGAGTCTATGTATATTTTGAATTGATCGAGTGTTGGAGCCTCAACGGCGAAGTCTGGCAGAGTGTTCCAGCTATTTACCACCATCTGCATGAAGAAATATTTTCCTATGGCCTTGTTAACAATGGGCATCTGTAGCCTTTTGTTATGTCCTCTTTTTCTTCCCGATGAATGTCTTTCTAATAGGTCACAGGCATTGATATTGTAATGACCATTCAACAGTTTATTAACGCCCCCGGTGTATACTGTTCTACAGATTTTAGAAAGCTGTGGTCCGCTGGGTATTTTATAAATAGATAATGGGTTTTCCCGGTTGTTACAATTCGCAGTAGGTCGCTATTTGCGGACTATTTGCGGAATTCCCCGAATTCGCGGTAGGTCCCCTAAAATTGTCGAAATATGTTGATTTTAATTAGGGAACGGGTGCGTATATGTCAATTGATACGTATTTTAAACAAATAATGACACGATCATCATAATAGTGGTTTGTTCTATCAATCATATCATAATCATAATCATCGATCAGCATCATCATCATCATAATGCAGAACAAGTCTTGCGACTTTTCGTCCCAATAACATTATTTGCAATGCTTGTTTACAAATATATGTATCGTCATTCGATATTTACTTGTGAGTCACTTGAACATATTATGTCGTCGAACTCGTATTTTATATAATAGAAGAATGAGTCTATGTAACTATATTTTGAAATGATCGAGTGTTGGAGCCTCAACAGCGAAGTCGGGCAGAGAGTTCCAGCTATTTAGCACCCTCTGCGTGAAGAAATATTTTCCTATGGCCTTGTTAACAATGGGCATCTGTAGCTTTTTATTATGTCCTCTTGTTCTTCCTGATGAATGTCTTTCTAATAGGTCACAGGCATTGATATTGTAAATTGTAATGACCATTCAACAGTTTGTATACGCGATTAGATCTCTCCTCTAAATATTCGATATTTTAAAGACATCAGATTGAGTCTTATCATTCGGTCTCGGTGGCATAGAGTTTTGATATGACGTTTCGTTGCTTTTCTTTGTATTTCTCTAACACAATGCTTTGATATTTGTGATGTGGACTCCATGCAGAGTTACAGTATTCGATGATAGGTCTGACCATGCTTATGTAGAGCGATTAGAAAGTGTCGATGTCCAAGTTCGTGAAAGTCCTGTTGACTATATATGCCGATGGTTTTAGAAGCTTTATTGTTTTAGGATATTGTAGGAAGGCTAATTTGGCCGTGTCAAATTGAGCTATAGCGATGGGATTTCTCGCAGGACAACACATTTAGGGTTTTCGTGGGGTGTGTATTCGCTGGGCACATGTCTTATAGTTGTAGTATGTAACTATTATGACCGCGTTAATTGCTTTCGATGTTTAGGTTTGAACAATGGCTGGGCCATGCACTCTTGGCGGGAACACAATGGCTCCGATTTTTGAACCGAATTTAGAAGCTTTCTGATGTGGTGAATGAGAAATCTGCAGTAATAAGCCGTTGTTTTTTGTAATAATTTGAAGGATTAGTTGTTTTAACGGAATTCTGAGACGGTACATTCATGTAACCAATATATTTTATATTATAATTTATATTTATGGCTACTAATATGATCTTGAGGGCGTTACCATTTCTGATTATGGTTTTCTTGTTATATAGTTGATTATAGTCATCAGCGACGTGGCTAGAGTGCTCCGGGGATTTTCCGGCTGCATTCCGCCAATTTTAACCAGGCCGAGCTCGCAATGTCGCGTCATTTCATTTGCTGCCCACCCCGTAGAGCCCGAAGCCGCAATCGCACGCCGCCGCCAGCCATATTGGCCACAAGCCGTCGCCAGCCATATTATCTCTAACGCCAGCCGCGTGAAAAAATCTCCGCCGCCGGAATTGTAAAATGGCTGAGCCGTGTGCATGGACTTATATCACAGGAGCTTGGAATTTGGTAAAAACCCCTCTTTTATTGGCGGAACCACCACCCGGGACCATAGGGTGGTGGTTCCGCCAATAAAAGAGGTTTTTTTTTACCAAATTCCAAGCTCCTGTGCTTATATGTTAGGACAACTATGTACTGCGAATCGCAAATATATATAGCTAAACCGCATTGCCTAATATTGGCATACTCACAAAGACACTGCATGGTTGTTACACTATCAGAACACCCGGGGCCTCTCATTGTGGAATAGACTATTCCAATGCCTGCTTTCATATAACGGAGTGGGAACATCCATTCAGTATTGAAAGGGTTTAAAGCATAAATTGTTTATTTCGACACGACTCAGTCTCAGACATCGCTGACATATTTTGTCAATATATGCACATAACATGTAGAAGAAAATAGAAAATAGTTTGAAATATTATATATCAATATTATCGGATTCAGCATTCAATTATGCATGCATAATATCGCAAGATGCCAGTGATGATATAGCCGTCTGAAGTCGACAGAAGTCCTAATGTAACTTATACCGATTATATAGATGGGAAACTACATAGTACATCCCTGCCAGTCCTTTACTTAGTCATTCGTGTATTTCGCCATAATGGAAAAGCCCAACACCAAAAGAATACGCGTGGTCTGGAATTCTACGGGTTCACAACAAACGCGAAAACAAGCGGGTGTCTATAACCGGGGATTAGGAATATTTCGGAAACGAAATACGCTAAATGATAACGTCTCAGCCGGCTGAGCCGTCATATTTCGTCAGCCACGAACGTCGCGACTGAGCCGGCTTAGCTAGATAACCAGCCACGAAAATTGGTTGAGCCAGCCGTGAAAACTAGTTGTCGTGGCTTCGGGGGTCTACCACCCCGTGGCTTGGAATTCGTAACTGTACCTATGGTGGGGAGGAATCACGAAACAATTTGAAATATGAGCCTGAACACTGTAAAATCCTAGCATCTATATAAACGTCTAACTCCATGGAAACTCAGTCCTCGATTTTGTTTTAAACATTTTTAAAATCTGAACCTGACTGAAATATGTAGTCTTAGAATATATATGTATAGGTCTAACTACAGACAAATTCAGGCCGCCATTTTCTTTTAGTTTGATTTATTAGTAATTTGTAATTGATTAGCATGTTTTGAATGGCCAACGATTAGTGAGGTGGGAGAACAATTAATTTTTTTTATTTTACTGGCCTCAAGATTTCCAAACTGACACTAAGATTGGAAAATTCTCGTCGAACGTTTTGATAGAATGTAGGAAATTCCCCGCTAATTACTAATTACCCCACCCCATATTAACGGCCGAGTCCCTGTTACGACAGACGTTGTATATATGTATAGTTTTATTCTATTTTCTCGACTCGCGACGGGAGTATAGCATCAAATAATCCGTTGCGTATTCTTAAAGAATGCCCACGGGCATTCTTAAAAGAATGACCATGGGCGTTAAATAACACCCATGTGATAAAATCGCTTGAGCATTCTGCCGGATAAGAGCCATGTCATGACAAAGGGATAACACGCCGGTGGGTTTTAACTCCCCATAATTCGTATAGGTAAAAAACCAACCAACTTTTGTTTACAATAATTTTTGTTGTTCACCTAGGCCTTTTCAATATTATTATATAGTTAGACGCATTACACCTTGGAACAATCGTCGCACTACCGACGACTCGAATTCAATTATTTGAATTCGAGTCGACAAAAGTGCGACGTTTGTTTCAAATAAATGCGAGTAGACGCACTACCGACGAAGAATGCGTGTGCACTGCCAAAACTAATTTCTTAATAAGAAAAGAATTACTTGAAACAAGAAAAACAATTACTTGAAACAAGACATATTAAGAAAATACATTCTTATTTTGAGAAATATACCCCTCAAGTCTGCTACGTCAAGAACATTTAAGAAAATCCCACCAGACACGAGATAGTTTTCTCAAATAAGATAGATTTAATCTTGAAACAAGACACAATTAAGAAATAATTATTTCATTTGAGAAACAATTTCCTTACTAAGAAAATGACTTCAAAAATTAAATATAAATTTCTTGTTTTTACTTGTTACACGTATCTGTATCATGGGCACGTATGCATTTTATGATATTTTGACTCAAGCTCATTGTTCTTTCCAGAAGAACAGTAACTCTATTACTGAAGTATCGAATGCTTCAATGTGGTATATAATCCATGGTATGCAAATAAACAGGACGGCTCTACCGACTAGGACATGATTGCGTGAGGTTAATACGCACTATATATCCAGATGTTTGCATGTTATCGCGGGCGGGCGAAAGATGCGATCGTTTTCTCGAATACTAAGAGGTCCCCATAGGTGTACTTAAAATGTGAGACATGATAATTCCATGTTACGACTGTCGACTTGTCGTATAAAGCATGGTATAAAATTCACATTCGGAGAAATAGAAGGTCGATGTTGAAACAAAGGAGTTGGGTTTTATTTGCGAAGAATGTTATATGTATTAGTATGAAATAATGACGAGGGTATAATACCTCCATGCACATGGGGGTGAATATATCGATGGCCTATACATAAGTAACTATTTATATCAAACCGGAAATGAGTAACACTATGGAAACACTACCTGACACACCAAATTTAACCTTCCGAAAACACACTAAGCAACCTAGTCCGACTTCAGCTGCGTCCTCAGATCGAGATCGAAATACACAACCAGGTCAACGGGTTCTGACACTCACACAGGAGTGAAAGGCGGTCATTGCACCATCAAGAGTTGAGGAGCCCCGACCGACTTTAAGTGAACTGGCTGGCATTGCATCCTCTTCCTAGCGTTGAGTCGGTATAGTGTAAGCCCGGAATACAACTAAGGCAACTGGAGTCCATGTAGGTACAAAACAGGACACTTAGTCTAGACTACAAAAATTCATCACTCAAAATAATATATATAACGACACACACAGGTTCAGGTTGGGGGGACTTTGCGTCTTGTTGTGGTGGCATGCACCCCACGCACAGTAGGCAAACACCTACTGTGTAGGGCAGATAATAATCTACTCACAAACTCACAAACCCTATATACGCTTTTCATCGAAATTACAGCAAAAAAGTGGGTTGTAGGAGAGGGCTGACAGCCCTTTGGAATCTTCCGGGGTATCATCCAGAACTCCAAACTTTTCTGAGAACGAGCATGCTCATAGGACCAGTAGCTTCGGATGGAGTAATTTTGTAGGGGTAATTCTTTCAGGAACTGGGACCGGAAATGTTAATTTTTAAATCAGTTCATTGTTCACCTGTCATTTTTATATTTAAAAAAACAAGTTCAATATGTGTGACAACACAGTGACGTGTCTCTTGTGTTTTAATTTGGATATATTAATGAAAACGTGCCTCTAGCTGGACGAGTATCATAGAAAGTTTTGATGTTATCGGAGACCGGAAGAAATCGAACATCTTCAATGCCGATATATCCGTATATATAAGTGTATATATATAGGCCTACCGAATCGCTTAACGGAGAACTGTACACTAAATCCGACCATTTGTGGGACCATCTTCTTGTATACTCAACAGCAACTGAGCAAATACACTCATAATGTGCTATATGAACAATAAGCGAGATCACTGAGTCGCTACCACAATTGGATACATCCAGCCCCGTTCCGCGTATTCAGTGCTACATGTCAAAGTTCTGGAGTAGCATTCCATATATGCTGGAACTGTTGAATATTCACGAATTCCATATATGTAAAATTGTCCATTTGAGGCAATACATTTGACGAAAGATAGGAAAATATTCTACTTTTGGTCTTAAATTTTAAGTTAAAACAAAAACATTTGTCTACCAGCCATCCCGCCCACAAACTCCCATACCCACGCCCCTGGTTGGCCTTATCGAGACTAAGCACAGAGTGTTCTAGGCTAGTTAAAATAACACGGATGTTAGCTATTTCATTTATGGGCACGTTACTTGGCATTAATGGTACAATCTCCATACAGTTGCGTCCCTTTGCTATGATTCGCGCTCAAGGAACGCATAGCAGTGACTCGTTCGCTGGCAGAGCTTGTAACTGTTTCCAAGATAGTAAGAAAAGCAGGCAGCACCCTTGGATTCCTCCGTCGAAACCTCAGGAGAGCGGACAAAAAACACAAAAAAATGGCCTATGAATCCACAGTAAGATCCACCCTTGAATATGCAGCTGAAGTTTGGTACCCATACCAGCAAAAAGACATCAACGCAATAGAAAGAATCAACAAAAGAGGGGTGCGTTTCATCGAAAATAACTACCGCACAAGAACAAAAGGGGCTGTAACCGAAATGCTAAATGAACAACTCATGGAGCCACTTCATCAAAGAAGAAACACGATGAGAATGAAGCTGTTCGGCAGAGTAGTGGATGGGCTGGTGCCGGCTATTCTATCAAACGACATACTTATACCAAAAAAGAAAGGAAGGAAAATAAAGGCGAAAAAGTACCCAGGCTTTGTAACAACAAACCTTGTCGAAAAGGAGGAGTGTATCAACTCAAACTCCATCGAAAGGATACGAGCAAAAACGGCACAATTCAGAAACTCGTTCTTTGTTCGCGCTATCGAGGAGTGGAACAGCCTGGAGGAGGAGGGTATCACCCCCTCCCCCCTGAATCCTGAATACCAGTTAATTTTGGGGGGTGAATCCTGAATACCAGTTAATTTTGGGGGTGAATCCTGAATACATGTTAAGAAATAATACATAGAAGTTACATAGACACTATATTATGCCGGTCGCGTTATGAGGCCGTTGTGATACCATTAATGATACTTTATGATCAGGGACGTGGCTAGAGGGTTTCCGTTGGGGGTGTCCACCTTGGGAAATTCCAACTGCACCCCCCTCCTTGAGTCAGAATCAGACCGAACACAAGTTTTGCATAATTCCATTTGCACCCCCCTTGCACCTCAGTGTTTAGGCCTAATATCCTATATCTTCATAAACCATGGTTCTATATTCCCGGTATGAGAAAATTCAGATATTTTAACCTGAAACATTGCATAAATCCTAACATCTAGTGGTCTAACTCCATACAAATGCACACGGCTACGGGCAAGAGACCACGACACACCGAGCTGACCATCGTTGTTCGGCCGGTGTGAGAAAATTTTGAAATTTGAACAAGAAAATCGCAAATACTAGCATCCAGACTGGCCTCAACTAAAGCTTTCCTATAGTGTTGGAAATTTCAAACCTCATACTCCCCCTCAGGTTGGAAAATTCTCCAACCGATGACCACAAGTTTGACCAAATGTAGTAAAATATTGTTAAACTTATTAGCATTTTTGTATTGGCCACAGGGGAGAGACAATGACACACCGGGCCGACGATTGTTCGGCCCGGTGTGCGAAAATTTTGTAATCTGAACAAGAAAATCGCAAAATCTTAGCATCTAGACTGGCGTCAAGCATTTTTAGCATGTTTATGATGGCATGGTGGTCGAATATGCCCAAGAAGCTATTCTACCCACCCATTCATACAGATAACTAGCACAAAAATATTACTTTGCGCCATCAAAACCTGCGTCCAAGATGTTTTGCTTGAGCCCGAATACCAGTTAATTCGGGGGTATGAATCCCGCGTACGGCTTCAAAACACCCTGAATCCCGCGTACCGAAAGGGGGGGGGGTGATACCCTCGAGGAGAGCACATGCGAAGTAACAACGGACACAACATCGTAGTCCTCCCACAGCGCAAACACAGTCGAGAGGTAAGTTCAGCGCTGAAACATATACAGATACAGATACAGAACTGGTGTAGAACTTTGTTCTCCACTTGTAGTACTCATAGAGACTCGCTACAATTTAGCATACTGTACTAACAATTTTGAGCAAAAATTGTAATTGTTATAGCCACATTTTATATGACCTGCCTGCTCATGACTAGATAACAACAAACTACATGTAACTACAGTGTCATTGATTTTTTTTTAAATACCGCTTTATTGATAGTACGAATTTATATGGTACGAAACGTCTTTCTTGTCAAAAATTATTTGCAAGCAACAAATTCATTTGAAATTCTACATATTAGTAGGTATTCATGATAATCTTTGATATGTTGCAATATTGAGAAATTGTATGTTTCCACTATATCATCCAATATTCGTAGATAACGATGCCATGTCTGAAAAAGAAAGAATCAAATTTTCTTGTTTTCTATTTTCGTCACAGTTGTTAAAAAGGGTGCGATGATATCCAGTAGGTCCCCGTTTGCGGAGTTTACCGAATTCGCGGAGGTCTCCTAAAATGATCTAAAGAGACGACTTTGAAAGGAGTAAAGGGTGTTTATCAACTCAATGCATGGTTTTCCTCCCTTGTTGACTCAGTAAGACCGCTGCTATCACCGACATTTTACAGGTCAGGGAGAACCCAAAATTGATGTACTAAACCTCGATTTGTGTTAAAAACCTGGATTGAGGTTCTTCGAGACCATGTGACCGCTGGTCAAAACATACACCCATGATATAAGGGGAAACACTCTAAACCAAATATGATACTAATGGAAGTAATGTAGTGAAAGTAATATAGGCTACGGTAGTGTGGAGTATTTCACAGTGTTTCATCTTACACCTATGGGAGGCCAAATTCACATTTAATAATTAATTGTGCTTGAGGGGTACTGCGTTATGCAGTAGGTCCCTAGATTTGCGTAGGTCTCCGTAGGTCACTCAATTCGCGTAGGTCCCCGCAGTAATGCAATATATAGTAGGTCTACATGATTTATTGACTGATAAAATAGATTGAGACAACTAAATGATCATGTTAGATGTTACTTTTCATATATTTTTTATAATTAATTTCCGAAATCTGATGGGTTTGTTTGCTTAGTGATACTTAGAGGATGAAGCCTAACTAAAATTACGTGATTTCTAATCCGGAAAGTAAGAGGATTATCTTACTGGCTTCGGGATAAGATTTTAATTAGAGGATTACTGGATATATTTTTGCATTGATTTAGGTCCCCGTAGTAATGGAAGGGTGCATGCTTTATAGAATAAGTAATGCCTAATATTATCAATAAGTGAACATATTATATGATATTGCGTTGTTTTAAAAAAATTAAATATCTTTCTCCATATACAATTTTAACGGAAAAGTGTTTATCCATCGCATTTTGTTTCTGAATAAAAAATGTTTCTGAAGCATTAGTTGAATATTTATTATCTGGCTAATTAAGTCATCGTGTTACCTTGTACCATGAAAATTATATTTTGAATAAATATTTTTCAGCTCTTGAGTTCATTATTTCCCTCTACTGTTCAATTGGGTCTATACCAACACCATTCTTTTTCAGCTATTTTATACATGTACATATATATATGTTTTATACCATTGCTTGTGCTTCATTGTTTTGTCACATAAATCAATGCAAAAATACAATCAGTTATCCTCCAATTAATATCTGTCCACGAAGCCAGTAAGATAATCCTCTTACTTTCCGGATCAGAAATCACGTAATTTTAGTTAGGCTTCATCCTCTAAGTATCACTAAGCAATCAAACCCATCAGATTTCGGAAATTAATTATGAAAAAACAAATTGCAAAGTAACATCTAACATGATCATTTAGTGGCATCAATCCATAGACCTACTATATATTGCATTACTGCGGGGACCTACGCGAATTGAGTGACCTACGGAGACCTACGCAAATCTAGGGACCTACTGCGTAACGCGTCACCGGTGCTTGAGCGCAATCAAGCACAATTAATTATTAAATGTGAATTTGGCCTCTCATAGGTGTAAGATAAAATACTCCACACTATATCACCAGTGGTCACATGTTCTCGAAGAACCTCGATCGAGGTTGTTTACACAAATCGAGGTTTAGTACATCGATTTTGGGTTCTCCCTGACCTGTTTTACCCACATTTGTTGGACTTATTAAAATATATACCGGTAGGCCTACTATTACTAAGCGAGCAGAGCAAAATGCTGCCCTTATTAAGCGCACAAAATATCAAACAAAATGTGTGTGGTTTCATACCCTTAAGTTTGGAAAGTCCCACCAGAACCAAAGAACTATATTTTGAAATGGTGTGATTTGATTCTCCGATTATTTTATGAACACGACCGCGTCATATATATAAATGACCTCCCATCCAACGTCAAATCGGATGTCATGATGTTTGCAGACGACACTAAAGTTTACAGGGAAATACAGGGTATACCAGATGTGGATGCATTACAGAATGACTTAGATGAACTCCAGACATGGTCAGACAAGTGGCTTTTGAAATTTCACCCAGATAAATGTGTGACAATGAACATCGGCACGAAAACAGAAGAGCCAAACTATCACATGAAGAACAAAGTTGGACAATATGTACAACTAAAGGAGGTAACTGAAGAGAAAGATATAGGAGTCACAACTGATAACAAACTGAAATTTGACCAACATATAAATGAGAAAATACAGAAAGCAAATGCAGTCACTGGAGCTATACGCAGAGCATTTACGCACATGGACACCAAAACAATGCTGAAACTATACAAAAGTCTGGTGAGACCACATCTAGAATATGCCCAACCGGCCTGGAGTCCACATTTAAAGAAAGACATTGAAATGCTCGAGAAAGTCCAAAAAAGATTCACAAAACTAATACCAGAATTAAAAGAACTACCATATGAAGAAAGACTAAAGAAGCTAAATATACCAACACTTAACTACAGAAGAATAAGAGGAGATATGATAGAATGCTTCAAGATATTTAACACCTATGATCCGGAAGTGAATGACATATTAAGAAGAAGCACCGAACTCCGAACCAGAGGACATAATTATAAATTATTCTTGGAAGGAGCAAACAGGGATGTGAGGAAATACTCATTTAGCCTAAGAGTGGTGGAGCCATGGAATCATCTAGCAGAAAAAGTCGTCTATGCAGAAGACATGAATTCATTCAAAAACAATCTCGATTACCATTGGCAGGACCAAGAGATTAAATTAAATTTCAAGGCTGAATTGAGGCTGACAGACCCTGATACGATCAGTCAAACAAAAAACAAAAATGCAGGAGAGTTCGGAGAAATAGAAGATGAAGAATCAGAGGTGGATATAGTGGCATCTATAGAAGCCAGCGTCCACTAACAACATAAGGTTACATAAGGGGTTACAAAAGTCTAAACGCACATGGACGACAATGTCCCGACAATGCGCATGGCAAGTCAGACACAAGAGTTCTAATTTGCTCCAATTATGATGTTTTGCTTGCGAAAATCGTCAACAAAACTACTGCCTTTATCCACAGGGGCCTGTAATGCGCTCCGCTGTCCGCCCCCCCCCCTTTTGCACTGCCCATATACGCCGCCTCTATATACGCGCCTTCTTCGCGTTAATGGAACATTATATAGACAAGGGGCACTGTAGAAATTCAACGTTTCACCATCGCTCGGGAGTCGCACAAATTTAGCCCATTCACCCCAGTAATGATAACGATATATATACCGTACACGGATGGATCGGCAAAGAATTCATCTTTCAATAAATACCACAAACTCCCATCCGAAACATTATACACGTTGCATTTGATAAAATTTTAACCACCGAATATTGTCTCCGGAGAGCGTATGTGTCTCTAAATTCACCACCCATACAGTTTACTATCATTAAAAATCGGTCAAACGATCAACTAAATATCTGGAACTTAGTGATTTCTTGTCGGCTAATAATTTATTTACTCATACAAATCGACACATTGTCAGTAAACAATTTATATAGAGGAGAAATCTGTCGATAATTCCAACTTAAAAAAAAAAATTGTCAAGTCACACAGTTCCTAATTTTAATATTCATTGTGACCTGACCTTTCCATGACTGACATAGTAGAAACAGCCAATCACCGCTCAGTGTTAGAATCGAGGTCCTCATTTTAATATTCATTATGACCTGACCTCGATCCTAAAAAATACGCTCTCCGGAGACAATATTCGGTGGTTAAAATTTTATCAAATGCAACGTGTATGAATGTTTCTGGTGGGAGTTTGTGGTATTTATTGAAAGATGAATTCTTTGCCGATCCATCCGTGTACCGTAAAATGGGGTGACTTTGCCACCAACGGGGTGACTTTGCCATGTCACGGAGAAAAAGTGGGTGTCCTTTATCCTCCATTTTGTCATTAAGTTTTTAGTGCGGGAATTGTTCTCAAATCACATAGGAAATTTGACTTTGGGGCGAGCAGTTTTTGCCATTTTGTTTGGAAAATCTTGTGCTAAATATAGAAATGGCAGACTAGTACCCAGCCAGTGACAGAGTCAGAAAGGAAGTATGACTGGTGTGCTCTAATAATAGAGATTGGGTGTGTATATGTCAATAGACCATTCCCGAGTTACAATAAATTGAAAGCTCTTCTGTGTTGGAGGTGAGACAGCAAGGTAGGGTTACTTTTGTAAACAAATCGCTAGCGAAGATGTCTCATTCTCCTCTCTGGTCATGCTATACAAAATCCGCCACCAAGATGTAGACATCTCCCTACCATTTGTGCCTACTAGGGACCATAAGTTCCTCCGTACTGTTAAAGCTGACAGAAACTACCTCGAAGCCTTCTTTCTCCCACACACAACCATAAACTGGAACAAACTCCCCCGTGACATATTCTTAAACTGCCACAACACGGACAGTTTCAAATCTGAACTCACAAAACAAATGTTCCCACCTGTAAACAAACAGACAGCTTCTAAATAGTATGAAGCTCCAACTTCCTTTAATAAATTATCAAAAATAACAAAACAAAATATGCTTTTAAGTTTTTAAATTTCATGCACCTCCACATAATCCTCAGCACATTGAGGGCGATGGAGTATCAAGTAGATGTAGATGTAGATGTCATTAGCATATATGAAAATAATAGCTGCAAAAATGCTGATTCTCCTAAATTTAGTAATCGAGGACATAAATTCCCCGTTTGTCTTGAAAATAATCATGTTGTCTATGGGGGCACATGTAGCCTATATATGTTACATTTTATATACATACATCTTTATTATGCATCTATAGTATTCGCATAAATTGTCATGAGTTATAATCATGAGTTTTCTTGCAAATTATATACTGTACTAAAACTGACGTTCAAAAAATACTTTATACCCTGAAATTCACCAATATACTCTTGAGAATCTGTTTACTCACTGACATTTCAACAAGCAAAAAAAAATATATGCATTGTCGGCACTCAATTCGAACATATCCGCAAATTTATGTCGCCTGAAAATAAATTTAACCATATACTAAGTACATTACCTTTAAATCAATCGAAACAGGAAAGAAACACATAAAGATAAATAAACAATTCCGAAAAAAGTGACGGAAACATTCCGATCTCTAGATTCTGTTCGCATTCAAATCCTGATGCTAGCTGTTTTAATGAACATCTTTCTTCGAAAAAATGATAGAATGAAAACATTTAATTGGTTTCATTCATGTCGTTGTCCTCTGCAACTTTTCTCCGTATGTTGATCGTGTGTGGGACATGGAGTTTGATTTGATTTTTACACGTCATTGTATAGGCCCTATAACACTCTCGAACAATTGATCCATTTATTCAGAATCACAGGATGCATGTGTCTAAATTAACTAAGGGGCGGAAATCACACATCGCATCATTCACAGTTTATAATATTATTTGCCTGCAACAATGAATGACTGTCGGGCATCAAATGATAGTAATCCTTTTCCCATACCATAACTGATTTGGTATAATATGGCCTTGTAATGTCTTCTCTGTGTAATGTTATATGTCAGTTATATCATATGTTATCATATCCACACATACCGTGATAAATGATCCGGGTGCAATGAAAGAAAATATTGAATGGCATTGAATTCACTGGATTTAGATATCAGTATCTCTACAAAATGAAAGTCAGATGGGTCGATGTTATGCTATTAATTACATCCTATTTATTGGTTATATATGTTTCATGTTGCATGCCTATATGCAATGCGACATTGATCGAAAAGAACCCCTACCTTCCGGTGAGAAAATAAGCCAATTAACAGCGCGCTCTAGTGGTTGGCTAGAAGGGAGGTCATAAAAGGCAGTAATTTATTGTAACCCGGAAATGGTCTATTGAGATATATTTTAAATGAATAACGACACTGAAAATCGATATCCTAATAGTGGCTTATTCTATCAATTATGCAAGCGTATATGGTCATATTATAGACAAGTATACAAAGCTCCTGTGTGAGATTGATGAGTCGCTATCCTAGATTGTAACATAGAAGCCAATCCGTGCTTCTAATTATAACCTGTGACTCAGATTGCAACTTGTTAGAATTATGAATTCAGTATTTTTGGGAGTTTAAAGCGAATAAGTTTGATAACGTTGCAAATCATTTTGCACTCAATCAAATTCTTATTCAATCGTCATGTGTCTCCACTCAAAGGAGGGTATCTGGGAATAGTTTGGAGAAAAGCACCTCAGACTCCAGACTGCGGCCAGTCAAGGACAGGCCTCAAAATATGGTGCTGGACTTTTGCAGAATGAGGTTCCCAGAGGGTGGATTTAGTGACACTCTTGGTCTATTTAATGTTTTAAATTGTATAGCATTTTGCAGCACTGGGTAGATTATGTATAGCATTCCCTACCATTGAATACATGTTTTATCATTGTAAATTGGTTAGTAGAAATTGGAAATCGCATCACAAATTGTGATGAGAATCCAGTTAAATCTAACCCTGCATGGTGACACTACTCTGCACAGCCGGCTAGAATCACTAAATTCACCATCTGGGGGACCTCATTTGCTTTGGCCTCATCTTCTCTTGAAAGTTTCTCAACAAATTAACAATTTTTTGGTAATTTTAGAAAGTTTATTTTCTTTTTTTAGTTTAGTTTCTCTGTATCCCCAAATTGGCAGAGGACACAATGCATAATTGAGGTACCAAATGGGTGCACTTCACCATCTGGGAACTTAAACCTGTGTCTAGGTCTCCCATAGCAGATGAGGCCATGCAGAATGAAGTCCCAAGAGGATGGATTTGGTGATGCTAGCCCGCTGGGCATACATATTTGGGGGCACGCATCCTTCGATTCACTGTTAAAACAGCAGAAAAGGGCAATACATATTTATTGCAATGTCAGTTATAGAGGTCATACTGAACCTCTGTTCAAACAAGAAGGAATCTTGAACCTCAATGACATATTTAGAGTTAATGCAGCTTGCTTTACGTATGACTGGACTAGAAATAACTTACCGAAATCATTTCAAACGTGCTACTCAAGTATTATTCTGTAGCGATGTGAATAATATACGACTGATAACACCGAAATCATCATTTTCAGCATCTCTCCCAAAACACTATTTCCCAGACATTTGGAATTCAATTGATAAAACATTAAGAGGATGTAAATTTAGAGCTACGTTCAAGAAAACTCTATCACATCAAATCATATCCAAATACATTGTCGATTGCAAAAATAAAAACTGTTACAGTTGCTCATTACAAAAGAACCCCGGGAACTAAATATTATAATTCTACTTATTGATAATGATGTCATTCTTTCTGGATATTTCACCCGTCTGGTCATAACGAGTTCAATTAATTTGCACACATATCATTTAAGTATATCGTAATGAACTTGATGTGACCAGCTACTATGACACCCATTGAACATAGCCCATGACTATAGTATGACTAGTATTAACGTTCACTGTCTTTCTGTTCTTATTTGCATACAATCTCTATAGTTTACATTCGATGCCTACATGTACAATTGAATCTGGTCTGCAGATATTATATTATATTTTATTATATTATATTGTATATATTATATATATTATATATATATATATACTTATTATTTGACAATTACCGCCAGGTAGTGGATAATTTGTTATTTATTTAAGGGACTGCAGGAAGACGGCTGGTATTGGCCATGCAGTCCCTGTACAATATCATTAATTTTGTACATTTAGATTAACTGTATGATGCTATGTTTATTGTACAAATAAATCTATCTAGCTATCTATCTATCTATCTATCTGGGGACCTCATTCTGCAAATGTCCAGCACCAAATTTTGAGGTCTGGTCAAGGAATGAATTTTATTGACCAGACACTGGCTTCATATACACATATTCTTGACATTAGAAGTGATTAGCGGTAGAGATCTTTTTCATGGGAATGATGTTGTTTATCATCCAGGTAATCAGCAATCCACTGTTTAAAGGCCCACTTAATTTTTGAGTCACTGATTATTTTTATTATATTGACTTGATATACGGTTTTAATAACAATCTATACCATAAAATATGATTAAAATACTATAATTCATTACATTTGAAATGTCTGTGTCTCTGAAGATGCCCGTAGAGAAATAGAAAACAGCTGAAATCATAGAATGATTACCCCCATTTTAGCTCCCAGAATGCAACAGAATTCAAACTGAAAATGTATTTTCAATGGAAGGGGAATAACTCTATCTTTAAGATTTAGAGTTATTCCTCCTCCATTGGAAATAATACAATTTGAACTACAATCCAGAGGAAAAAAACATGTCAGTAACTCAACAAAAACAACATGTTCAGTAGTTCACAGTTTATTACACCGGCTAAGTTGATAATACAATGTTTTGGAGCTTCCTCTTTCAAATGGTATATAATATGGCATATATTTGATATGTGATCTTGGGGTTCGGAACTTTAAGCCTGAATGCAAGACAGTTAATTGCATTAAAAGCTGAGAAGGCCATGACGTTGTATCTGAATATAATAGCGGGTGGTAGTCTGCCTATTATTAAAAGATTTAATTTGTTACTATAGATCTTCTCTTCTTTCAGGTTGACATGTGAGATTGATAAACTATGGAAGAGAAATCCTATGTAAGTGGACTTCTCATCATAGCAGCAGGATTACTGGTAAGTAGAACTGATGATTTGGCATATCTCTGTCTAAATGTAATACATTGTACCAGTATTTGTCCGTGAGACTCCCAGATTGCCATAGTTAAAGGTATTCAATCCGATCAGATTCTCCTAAATTACTATTTCTTTGTCTTTGGGGGTAACAAATATTTGATTCGAGTCGAGGAACCCACCCATCAAAGCTCAGAGTAATTAGCTATCGCCATTTGAAGTTTGCTGTTTCTATTGTTTGTGGACCAGATCTTATCCAGAACCACGTGCTCAAATGAACAAATTGCGGTTGTAAGATGGATAACTCTAAAATCAAGTGGTTACAACCGCAATTTGTCCATTTGAGCACGTGGTTCTGGATAAGATCTGGTCCACAAACAATAGAAACAGCAAACTTCAAACATCAATATCTAATCACTCTGAGCTTTGATGGGTGGTTTCCTTGACTCGAAGCAAATATTTTTTACCCCCGAAGCCAAAGAAATAGTAATTTAGGAGCGTCTGATCGGATTGAGTTCCTTTAACACCTCAAAAATACAGAAGACATCCCATTTCTCCCGCGTGTGCAGATGCACTATTGGTCATTTCAACATACAGTAATGCTCTAAGTAATCGACCCCTTAACCACAGCAGAATTATGGGTAACTTTTCAGGATTTAGTCGGAAATATGGCTTGTTGCCATTCATCGGAAAGCTCTCCCCGAGAGCTTTCCGATGAATGGCAACAAGCCATATTTCCAACTAAATCCTGAAAAGTTACCCATAATTTTGCTGTGGTTAAGGGGTCGATTACTTAGAGCATTGCTGTAAGCAACACTGCTCAAAATTTAAATGAACTGTAATTTCATATTCATCACCATTCAGTACTAATCAGCAGTGTTAATTGAGACTAATTAATTTTCAAATCTTTCATAGCCATGCAAGCTGTGGTAAAAGTACATGTATAGACAATAGATTTAATAACACGACTTTCGGACTTATAATAGGATCAGGGTTGTCAAAGTACCGATGGTACCACAACTTTCGGTACCGGTTCGTACTGATGTTCAGAACCGCAAACTGGGTCGGTATCGGTACTCATTGAGTGGACTTTTATACGGCAAATAACTTTTGTTTCGTGGTGTTCCATCATCAATAATTCGTTAAGTTCGAGGTTTAGTCAAACAACGAAAATAAAAATCGCACCAACATTTACGATTAAGTTGTTGTCTGCAGCGGTTTTCGGCAAGTCGCAAAGGGAGGATTTTTTAAAAGACGGAATACAGAGTGGAACGAATGTAGATATGTATGTTTGACTACTGGGTCGGCTAACATTGTAGACTAATATGGATACCCGGTACACCATTTTATTTGTGTGGTAATTAATTAGATAACTCACTAATTGGCCATATTACTCACATGTTGTAATTTCATAAATGATGTCACCCGATGAAACCAAAGTCGTTTCCAGTAAGCCTAGTTGTAGTTGGCTAGTTCGAAAATTTCAAGTAGATTTAGAGAGAAAATAGTCAAATACACTCTGTGTCTGTGACATTAACTTTATATCACAATAAAAGTTAAAACAGGGGAAAATAAAACTCAATAGATGTCACTCAAGAATCATTACGTCATAATACTCTGGTAACTCTGCCCTGGTTGCCCATGCCTCCATGTCACGACTCACAAGTCGCAACTCACAAATATCCTGTCATTTGAGTTCTACAGTATCAACATCCATGTCATCATATATATCCATCGATGGTGATTTGGGTGTTTGGCACTTTTGCTCCTTGTGACCTTGTCGGTGCCCAACAGACTCCTCTGAAATTGATACCGCGAAACGTAACGTGCAGAATTGCATCCGGCGGCATTGCAGCCGCATCCAAGAAATACAGTTATCACAAGCGCCTACACAATGCATGCATTCTGTCAATTTAGTGACAAGTTGTCATAGTGCGGCATACTGTTCCCATGATGTTTGAATGTGCTAACGATATCATGATGACCAATCGCAGTTGTGTTTGGCACGATGTTGAGCCGCTTAATTAACCCTTTATATTTGTTAAGATGTATATTAATAGAAATCAACAATCAGTACAGAGAACCGTCGGTACTCGACATCAGAACAGGTACCGATTTAATTCCTAATTACCGCCGGTTCCGGTACCGGTACCAGTACCTATTGACAACCCTGAATAGGATATTAAACTATTGTATTGGTTGGTGAATTGCAACTGCTAAGTTTTCATCTCGACATAATCAGATCTAGAAGTAATAAAAGTCATTTCATTTCTCAGGTACAGTAATGCCCTAAATAATTGACTTCTTAACCACAGCAGAATTATGGGTAACTTTTCAGGATTTAGTCGGAAATATGGCTTGTTGCCATTCATCGGAAAGCTCTCAGTGAGATGAATGGCAACAAGCCATGTTCCTGACGGGTAACTACTGTTGCGAATCATTTGATCAGATAAAAAGTTCAACAAATGGCCATACAATAATCCGTCCACTCTTCAAAGACATGTTAGAATGATCCCACAATAAGGGCAAAATTCTGATGAGAATGTGAGAAATAACTCAGTGACAAATGACAAGTAGAAATTTCAGAACATTTCGAGCCCTGCACACTTATTGCATTCTATTATTTATTGTATTCTATGACTTTTTATGCTGAGTTTAATTTTTTTATCAGGTATTTTTTCTGTTGTTCCTGTTTGCCAAAAGACAGATCTCCCGCTTCAAACTGAAGTCATCCAGATTACACATTACAATTGGTTCCAAAGCTCCTAAGGTGAGTTAAAATAAAGCTTTTGCCATTATGAGCGTTTCAAGTGTAGACAAATAATTCTAAGCAATTTAAATGTCATTTATCCCATTTGATACAAGTCATCCTCTGTTGATATATTGGAGATTTATCCCGTTTTATACAAGTCATCCTTAGTTGATATATTGGAGATTTATACCATTTTATACAAGTCATCCTTAGTTGATATATTGGAGATTTATACCATTTTATACAACTTGTCAAGTCATCCTTAGTTGATATATTGGAGATTTATCAACAAATCACCAGCAATGTTAGACACCTTTCACATAATGAGCTACAGTAATGCCCTAAATAATCGACTCCTTAACTACAGCAGAATTATGGGTAATATTTCAGGATTTAGTCGGAAATATAGCTTGTTGCCATTCATTGGAAAGCCCTCAGTGAGAGCTTTCCAATGAATGGCAACAAGCCATATTTCCGACTAAATCCTGAAAAGTTACCCATAATTCTGCTGTGGTTAAAGAGTCGATTATTTAGGGCATTACTGTGTGATTTGTATCTGGTTAAACTCCAAATCAAGGGTATTATTACTGATCTGTTTTATAGACCTTACATTTAACTTATTTGTTTTTGTTTTAGATTTTAAAGCATGAGATCATGCGCAGATTAGATGAAGTGGCAAAGATAAAATATGATCCGAAGTTACTTGATGACAGACTGAAGTCAGGCGTACTCACAGGTGAGTTCTCGCTTTCAATGGCCACCAAATTGGCTAACAACCAAAATTTAATTTACCAAAATGTCTATTTAACAATCACCAAATTTACAGTGGATATTGGCCGATTAATTGAGGACCCAAGCCTTGAAATAGTTTTTCTGTCTTTTGCAGAATGAGGTTCCGAGAGAGTGAATTTAGTGACATTATCCCATGCAGTGGGCTAGCATCACGAAATTCACCCCATGGGACCTCATTCTGCTTAGGCCTCATCTTCTCTGATGAATCTATAGTGTTCGATTTCTATATCAGCTTCAAACTCCATACAGCGCCCTCTACGCTATTGCTGCGATATATCACTGCCACAATGAGTGTACTTTGCAGACGATAAATCTATTTTAACATATCGTCGCGGAACTGTATTTACTACTATTTAGTCACCTATTATCTTGTTTTGACCACCAAATTTTTTTTTAAGTTTGCAATAATGGTAATTCTTTCGGTATTGATAAGAACAATATGAACTGAGCCAGACATAGACAATTTTAATCCTAAAACATAAGAACTAAAAACACGTAAGAATTCCTTACCAATTAATGTCATTATGGCAGTGGTATCTCAGCGGAGCGATGGGAGATAACTCTGCCTGGAGTTTGTATCAGCTTATTTTCAGAAGATAAAATGCATAATCGAGGTGACTAATGGGGTGAACATCACCATCTTCAATTGGGGAACTTCTATGTGAATATACCCTGTATTCCATCAGATTCCGTCCCATAAACTGCATATATAATGGAAAAGAAGGCGAAAGCAATAATGCGCCATCAACCTGAAATATTTTC
>CP136061.1:28854129-28956930 GCA_032622095.1 Siphonodentalium dalli
AATCTTTGTTTGTAATGTGTAGTTGATGTACTTGGATGAAGACCTCAATGACTGAAAGCATCGGGAAAGATGGACATCATGTACATGCTAAAAGACATAACTAAATGTAACTGATATCCCTATAATGCTTATAAAGTCTTGAGGAAAGGATATTTTATAGTGAGTTTCTGAGTTTAGACGGGGATTATACAGGATAATCATGCTGAACATAAACTTACGTTTACTGCACACATTGCTGTTGTTCTCGTAGTATGTAGCAGTGCAACTACAGCGATAGGAGTTTGGACCACCAATACAAACTGCATTTCCATCTATGCACTGGTGTTCAGTTTCCCCATAGGAGCATTCTCGATTGATGAGCACTTCTGCAATTTCAAAAATATAACCTTAACCCTTTCATGATGGGAGCTGTGCTGGTGCAGCATTAAAGATCCTGTGCTAGTGCATTCTCTTATATATGCGAGTCTCCCATAGGGAGCCTTGCATATATAAGAGAATGCCAAGGTTTACATATGGTCAAGGTAAATATTATTAGGCCAATGTATTCTCTTATATATGCTTGGCTCCCTATGGGAGCCTCACATATATAAGAGAATGCATTGGCACAAGGTTTTCCCAAAATTCAGGAATCTCCAATCATGAAAAGGTTAATTGTAATAAGTTTTAGGCCTGAGAATATTCCAAATTTTACCAAGATTATCTGGTTTTATATGCTTTGTTTGGGTTATGAAGTGTATTTCATTGTTAAAAGTTTAGGCTTTTCTCATCTGGTTGAAAGCTGGTTGAAAGCATCTCTGAAAAGAGAAATCACATGTGGACATGAAATCAAGTGACATTTATGTCAGATTCATTAGAGTCTATGCTATGACTGCTTCATTAATTAACTCACTTGGATTACATTTCTGCAGCGTTGTCTGATAGTGTGAGCTGTCACACTGGCATGTGGAGCTTATACACTGAGCATCATCTACACATCTGTCTTGACTGGTGCAAGACTCTCCCGCATTTTTATCTATAGAAATTTGGAAATATGTTTAGATTAACTAGAGATGAGACTGAGGATACCACCCCCCCCCCCCCCCACTCCAAGATATTGTTGTGAAAGATCATATACCTAATATGAATGAAATCGGTTGATGTTTGTTCAAGTTATTGCACTAACAGTAAAAAAATTGCTAAAAAATAGAAAAACTAAGGGCATCAACTGGGTGGGGTATAATAAAGAGATAGTGTTATATATCAATATAGAACAAAGCAAATAGAGCATTGTCTGGTCATTTCATATTAAGCAAATTCGACTATATGCATATATAATACATCATGCACAATTAAGTCTGATATCAATTATTCATTTATGAATATAGCATGGCCTGGAGTTGACTATGCTGAGTTAGTCAGGGGGTGATGTAATTCCTTTAGGAACTACATTCCTCCCGAGTACGACATTTAATTATTTATTTCCTAACCAGTGAATACAAAAAGAGATGAAAAATAACAGAGCTGTAAATTGTTACCAATTTCTCAACCGGAAGCAACTTTGCTAGTCAGACTACAATGTGGAAGTGATCTACTGGAATGTTTGTTATTGGGCAGGCTGGAATTATTGCTTGATAAAATCAGATACTTACACCGAACTAGGGCCCGACAAATCGGCAAATTTAACATTGAATCGAATCTCGAATCGAATCATGGTTATGATTCGAAATCGAATCGAATCTCGAATCGAATCTATTGCCAACACTCGCGGCAGATTTGCGGTATATATTCCCAGATTCCGGAACCATATCCGTATTTAAGTATGCTTCAAAAGCGTCGGTATTGACGGAAAGTCAATATTATAATCAAATGTCAATATTAAAATTTTTATGAAATACACGTCTATTTTGTGTGTTTATCGCCAAAAACTTCCTAAAAGAAACCATTTGTAGACATGCAGATTGCAGAAATAAGTGTTAATTGTAGGAATATCGCAAGCAATCCACCACCTTGGATAGCTTGGTAAATCATGTGTCTATAGTCTATATCTTATATCATTATTATGATGTGAATTCTATGTTTCCTGAATCTGAATTTCAATTAAGAATAAAAACAACAACAATGATTAAATGAAACAAATTATTTGTATTCAGAATAATAACATGAACGTTTATAATTAAGTAAACTGTTACTGAGTGTCTGTTGCCCACTGTCATTATATATCCACTCATTTGAAATGAGATTATTATTATTATTATCCTCGATGGGTGGTGGCGTATCTATAGGATGGGGAATGTTACCCGAGGGGAAAGATATTTGAGCCAGACACGAGGTTTGCCGAGTGTCTGGGTCAAACATATTGTCCCGAGGGTGAGATTTTACCATCCCATGCATCCCATGTCACTCATGCACCCAGTATGATGTTTCTGCCCCTCATGTCGCCATTCTAACATTATCAAAATGTTTGTGACAAAAACTAATAACTTGCAAAAACTTAGTCAAAAATACAAATTTGGTATGTAACAAAGGTATATATTTGAAAACAAACTAACTGATACAGCATATAGAGTTAATAAATATTTGAGTCTGTCAGAACATTTAGATATTCGGATTCAAGGCAAAGATTCAAGTCCGCTCGTTAAATTCGAGCGAAGAAATATTTAATGAGAAATTTATGTTGCTATGACAACCTATAAATTTCAATTATCGAGTTAATTTTATGTTATACATTTGCAATACAATACAATTAATATCGACAGCAATCGTGTGGTTTGGTTATAGGTAACGCTTAGAATTGGGTCAAATCAGATGTATATATTTCCAGATGAAGTTGTTGTGTGTGGAATACCCAGTTAGACATGCAATTAACAAGCTGAAACTTACTACATCTACATTCATTTAATGTTCGTCACACATATTTCAGTTCGATTACATTTAAACATTTTATTTGAAAAATGACACCTTCGATGTGTGCTGTCGTCAATCGAGTAAGCAAATGTGACAAGTCACGTGTCTCATGTGAGACAGACACCACGTGCTCATCCGAGGTAGGTAATTCCCCTTAGCTATCTCACATGACTTCATATAGGCACGCTGGATTAGTGGGGCAACTTACCATACAAGTTGGACACGGCGGGTCGCGGATTATTGTTAACTATTTGGGGGAAAATGCGGGCGATAAAGGACTTTTATACAACGATTCGAAATATCCCGAATCACACGATCGCTCTAGAATTGAATCAAATCGGGGGTAGCAAGATTTGAAATCGAATCGAATCTCGAAGCTTCGTCGGGCCCTACACCGAACCAAACAACAAAACCTGATGTTCTGTCAATTGGAATAAAAGGTCGCAGACCTCACAGCCACGAAAAAAGAAGTGCCTTAATTTTTAAGAACAAAGATGGAAAATTCTGGCAAACATTAAATTTCAACTTGATGACCTACATGTTCTCAAAGGTAAACCACATACCATATTAGATTCTTTTGAAGATTGCTCAAGTTATCATTTAGACAAAGGAAAAATAATGATTTCCATGTCGAACAAAGGTGGATAAATCCATCAAAACTAATTTGACTTAATTGACCTGTGTTTTCTAAATGTAAACAATTTACCAAATATCTTCTGTTAGATATTGTCCAATTTGATCATCCGAAAAACCCAAAAATTCATTATTTCCGAGTCAAAAAGCAGGGTTTCCACCAGGTGAAAATAAATTAGTCTATATTTCAGATGTATTGGGGAAACAAATAACACGACGGGGGCAACCATGGTTCATCCTGTCGGGAGAACATTTCGGTATTTGTCACTGAAAAGTAGTCATTTTCTTGCACCTGGGATACTCACAAAGCAATCCAAAGCTACATATGGCCATGTTTTTTTTAATTATGTGGTTTACAGATTTTTTGGACAGTTTTTTAGTAGGGTCGGTCGGAATAAAAAATAAAATAAAATTGTAATTCCAATTTTTTTAGGCATGTTAACTTTTCACTGCCGAAATGCAAACTACCGTTTTGCTCCGCTGTTCATTTAATCTATCGCTGATAAAACATAGAACCCGTAGTTCTTATATAGCGGAAACACAATTTATTTACATTAGGAATGAGACTCAGAAATAGAAATAAAGACAAACATAAAATAAGTAATTATTGTCCGATTTTGAAAATTTAAACGCCAATATGCATGCTATTAACAGCAGAATGTCATGCCTGAACATGCTACATAAATTCAAGAAAACAATTTAATGAAGTATAAAATAAGTAGCCTGGTATGTTGTTATTCACTGGCCGTGGACCAGCCAATGGACAGCGGAGATAAAAAAAACAGTGCCGTCGGATTTTTGTTCGGCTGACTTCTGTCTCCAATGCAATGGAAGAAAAATATGTTGCAAAATGCAACATTATGCTAGTTTATCAACACGAAAACGTTCACAAATGATATACTTGGTAACCTATAGCCTAAATTATGAGTTCACAACACAATGTTACATGGAATAAACGAGATATACCAATATCTATAAAAAAAAATATTTCTCATAACAAATCACAGCCCCGTGGAAGCTGGAAAATTATGTTACTATATTTAGGACCCCATATCTGCAGTCGGGTTTTAATGGAGAGTAGTCCTCATGGGATATAATTGGAGCCAGCCGATATTCATTCTCAGAAGGTTAGTGCATTTGCAGTATGGAAATCACGAAGGTTTTCCGATTTCCCTAACATCGTACGAACATTCACAAATTAGCAACAACTTCCGCGTTTGCTTTCCATTTATAACTGAGCATGTCAGCCTTTGTTTGACTTAAGCTGAATCATTTGTTCTGTATAATAGACATAATTTTATGATATAGACATCATATCTCAATGTAGGCCTACATGACCATGGATAACCTTGGTTAATTTAAGTTAACGGTAATGAAAATTCCATAACCGTCATGGTCACATGGCATATGCAAGGTCAAGCACAGAGCATAAATCTAGGCATATGGAAGCACATTTGTTCGTAATTTAAATTTATAAGTCTACTGCGAGTTTCTTACATCGATATCATCTTAAACTGCAGGGGAACTATAGGTACACATTTCCCCATGTTTTGCTGTTTGGTGACTCATGCCAAAGGCTTTGAATCGAATCGAACCACCGTGGCAGTTTCGAATCGAGCCGAATCTCGAACTGTTCCCAGGTCTCTACCTCTGTTCCTCCAACAACCTGAATAATGTATAATGTTGTAATGTTGGACTAATGACCTCAGACTTTGTCAATGAAAAGCTAAGAAACATGAATATAATGCATAATACATATTAACTCACGTAATTCACAGCTGGAACCAAGCCTGTAGTACCCATCACTACACTGACATTTGTAGGAGTTAGAGGAGTCACGCTTACATCCAGTATTAGTTCCAGTACACTGGTCAGTGGGTCTATTATTGGTACAATAAGCACCGAAGTTTTTCTCTGAAGAAAGAATAGAGCTAGAATCATCAATAAAATCAGATCTATACCTAATTAACATAGACTAAATGGGTTAACATTTTCTATATATAAAATTACAACAGAAGATATAGAATCCTTATGTTAAGAATAAATTTACCAAAATTGAATTCAACAGTTCAAATGGTTTTTGCTATAGAGGTGATTGAATGAAATGGGGGGGGGGGGGGGGGGGGGGGGGGGGGGGTAAGAGAGCTGGGAACAAAATATTAAGCCTAGCCTTAATTGCCCCTATTTGACTACAGTGGGCACATTTGAACAAATCTGAATCCCAAACCCTGATGATCATCTCTAAAAGAGTTGAACCATATAGATCTTACAGTTCCAGAAAAAAAACTGATAAATGCTACAAATACTGACTCATAACATATGGAACCCTCTGTTTTTTAGGCATTTTAGGTCGAATCAAATCTCGAACTGAATCAGTGCTGCAGTTTCGAATCAAGCCGAATCTTGTATCATGATAAACTAATAACGCACTAAAGTTTTACAAATAACATGAATCTATCAAGTTTACTGATTGTATCCTTTTTATAAAATACTTATTGTGCCACTAATCGGTTATCTGTACTTTACCCAACCTGTCAAAGTCATTTTATTTTAGAAAAACAGTCACCAGCATGTGACAGTAACATCAGAATGGCGGAATTCAATCACAATCGAACGGGTGGCGATTGGTAAATGTATATATAAACACAGTCGTGAAGAAATTCCACTACTAGTATATCGTTTTTGAATGGAAAAAAACCATAGAAATGACAAATCTCGAAACAGCAACATTAACTTTTGTCCAACAAGAGCATTGCTAGGGCATGGCAAAATACGCCCTTTAGCCATTTTGAATTGTACTATTACAAAATAAAATAATACTTTGAGCTTACATTTGAAGAAAATCTGATATACCCCTAATTTGGAAATTTTAAACATTCAATATAAAAATGACTAATGAATATAGGGCTGATTTTGGAGCCGGTATCGAGCGACCTGTCGCCTGACGAAATTTTGTCATGCGATTCTAATCTTACTTCTTGTGGAGGATTATGTATGAACGAATACATGCACGAGGTCTTTCCCGAAAGCATACTTTCGCTGTCATTACATATTAACTGTCTAGAGCTTTTGACTATTTGCGTTTGTTTAAAAATTTGGGGAAGTAAGTTTCAACACAAAAAACTGTTAGTCTATTGTGACAACTTGGTGTCCGTGACAGTCTTGAATTCTGGAAAGTCTCGTGATGAATTTCTCCAGGAATATCTGAGAGAAATTTTATTTATTGCTGCAACTAATGAATTCCAAATAAGAGCTGTTCACATAAATGGGCGAGACAACAGAGCTTCTGATCTGTTGTCTCGATGGTCAGTGCAGTCGTCGAAAGAGTTCTTCCGTATGTATAATCCTAGAATAATGAATCGTATTCGTGTTACGAATACACAATTTTCATTTTCACATTCATGGTAGAAGAATTTAGTATTGATTTCTTTCAGATGATCTAGAATTTCTAAAGAAAGATGTATTAAAATCTACCAGGGCAGCATTCGCCGATGGCACATTGAGAAATCTCAAGACACAGTTCGAATCATATCTTCTCTTTTGTGAGTTTTTCAAGTTTCAAGCTCTTCCAGCCTCCGTAGAAGTACTGTCACTTTATGTTCAGTTTCTCAGCCGTTCCTTTCGGGCTATTGAAACTGTTCGTAATTATATAGCTGGTGTTAAAACATTACATTTGCTATCCAATTATACCTTTCCCTCAGACATATATCACATGAATCTTGTATATCGGGGTATTCATAGATTAAATCCGCGAGAAACGCACAGAGCTTCTCCAATCACATGTGAGATTTTGAGGAATATTTATTATACCATGGACACAGGAAAAGCCGAGCACGCCACATATTGGTGTCTTTTCATTCTTATGTTTTTCACCTTTGGACGCAAATCAAATTTCATGCCGATCAGTGTAAGCAAATTCGATAATTCTCAACAGCTCTGTAGGCGGGATATTTCAATAACAGCTGGCATGATTGTCGTTACCTTTTCGTGGAGTAAAACTAATCAATTCGGAGCCCGAAAATTGGAAATACCATTAGTAGAAATTCCGTCATCGCCTTTTTGTCCCGTTTCAGCCTATAAAAGCATGAAAAAGTTAAATCCTGCAGATGATTCTTCCCCGGCCTTCATCATTAATAAAAATCCGGTGACCTATAACAAATTTCAAAAATTCTTGCGGAATAGAATAGAGGTAATCGGGTTGGAAGCTTCAGCCTTTTCCTCTCATAGTTTTCGCAGAGGAGGTTGCACCTTCGAGTTTCAATGCGGAGTTCCAGTAGAAATAATAAAAATGCACGGAGACTGGAAGAGCGATTGTTACAAAATATACTTGGAATTCTCACGGGAAGATCGATGTAGAGTTGGTGCGGTTTTTCGAGAAAGTATAGTGTCGCACAGTAAGAAATGAATTCTTCTACTTTAAAGAATGTGATGTGACACATGGTTGTTTTTGTATATATCAGTCCACTGACTCAACCCATTGTTGAACTCTGTACATATTTAAAGATATTTTGTTGCAGGAAAGGGTTCGCCAAAACTGATTTCAATCATTGGGGACTCCATTATTCGGGGTGTTAGCGGAATACATTGGACGGATGTCCACTGTTTTCCTGGAGGCACTTACAGTAGGATTTCTAAAAAGATACAAGACAGGAAAGTAAATTTAGAGTGTGACTGTATTATCCTACATGTAGGAACCAATGATATTTGGCGATACGAGGTCAAGGAAATGGAAGCTGCCGCCGCCGGCCTAATTGCCAAAATTAAAGCATCGTCCGATTGTAAAATTATAATATCGGCTATCTTGCCTCGTCCAGTGGACTTTCAATTTTAGCAAGAACATGTTATAGCATGCAATCGGGCTGTTCGTAGAGAGTGCGCGACAGGGTGTGCAATTTGTACGCACATATAGAGCCTTCATGGATTTTCGTGAAGGAGTTCCTTTCAGAAGATTATTTGCAAATTGGGATGGGGGGTTACATTTGAACGATGAGGGTACAAGAGTTTTGAAGAATTTTTTCATCCAAGTTGTCAAGCGCCTATAAATCTGATCCGTGTACCGTTTTCCTTTCAGAGTAGACTGTCCTTATGATTGACAGCTCTCCGGGAAAAAATTGTGTGGGCCTTAATTATGCCCTTTCTTGTGGGATAACAGTACACCGACTTGGTTTGGAGGCCTTGCGGCTTGGCGGATATATGTGAGTAGATATCTATATCATTATACATGTATGTGATATTGTACAACATCTATTGTTTGAATGTATATGCACTTATAGTATGTATAAATATTACATTGATGTAAAATCAGCAGCCACGTAGAAATTTTATGATTTGAATGCTTTGAGTAGAATTACAGCCAAAATAAATATTTAAACATATTGGCATGTTATAGTTTATATAGACCCTGAGAATTCATTTGGAAATTTTGAACATTCAATATAAAAATGACTAATGAATATAGGGCTGATATTGGAGCTGGTATCAAGCGACCTTAATTGTTGTATCTGTGTCGAGATTTGACACGCCTTTGCATGCCTGGCTAAGCTGATTGCTGTTCACCTCAGAAATAATTTGTGTGCGAAGCCTTGTTGATTGGTGAGCCATCCAATGTTAATATTCATTTTCGGAACAGCGCGTCCACTGAACAGACTCAATTTATTTCCCATCCCACCCGCCCTTATAATAATATATACATTAAATTCTGTTATATTTTAGTTATGTGTAATGGCATTTTTACCTTAGGCAGAATCGGTGGTATGCACTATAACGGTGGCAGATGATTAGTGAGTACTGAGTATACTGTAGCGGATATATGTGAGTAGATATCTATATCATTATACATGTATGTGATATTGTACAACATCTATTGTTTGAATGTATATGCACTTATAGTATGTATAAATATTACATTGACTGGAGTTATCGGTCGGAAACCAAAAATGTTAACAGACAGTCAAATTCTAAGTCGAAAAAGGGCCGTAACTCATGTAAATATAATTGGACAAACCCATATTCGAACTTGACCGGTATCTTTAGCTGGGAAATACACATACCAACTTTGGTTTATATCAAATAATTCAAACTGGAGTTACCAAAAATGTTAACAGACGGACAGATGGTACGACAGACAGACGGACGGACGGACGGACTGATAACATAATACGACCTTTTTTCAAAAGGGCGTATACAAACTAAATCAGTCTAAATGTATGTAACATAATTATGACATTGGGGATGGAGTCCATCAAGTGATGAATTTCAAAAAACTAATACGAAGAAGCATACTGCATAAATTATTTTGGAAGGATGAAGTCACTGTTCTTTCTGCCTTGTTATGACAAACCAAATCGGATAATAATTAGGGTAACACAGTGTATTAAGTCAGTACTATTGCTGAATGTTGTTACATCAAAACGCACAACTGCGTCAACGGAGGTCTTTGATCTTCAAGACAGTGTAGCCAACTAAGATAATCCATGTCCAAGGATATACTAATCAAAGCACATGTTACAGAGGGTCCCTGTGCACACATAATTTGTCAATGAAAAGCTAAGAAATTATATTTTTAAAAAGTATAATATATATTTCCTTAAAGAAAGCCTGAACACTGAACTATATGGATATATGTCCTGCTTTGCAAGCCACAGTAGAAAAGGGTTAACTTTTTGGTCACCTCCCGACGTCGATTGACTTGCCAAGATTAGTCACACTTGAACACTCCCCATATAACTGGCTATGCTCGATCGAATTGTCTTAGTTTTATTTCGGACTCAATCAGGAGATTGGCGAGTTGCGGGGTTGGGAATGGCACCGCCATGGGAGGGCCCTATGATAGTTCAGTGTTCAGGCTTTCTTTAAGGAAATATATATTATACTTTTTTTAAATATAATATTTCTGCTAAAGGAAGCCTTCACACTGAACTATATGGATTAGAATGCAAGCCCAGGAGGAGGCACGAGCAATAAAGTTAATAGCCAAATTTAGATGTAATATACTCTTCTAAAACAGATTGTACCTAAATATGAACTCTTAATGAATCTGTTATGATTAGTTACGTGAAATAACTCATATTTAGAGTGCTATATTGCTCAAATGTGTACCTCCCCCCTTGTTTTGGAAGAAACTTCCCAGGAGGTGCCATCCGATTCATAGTTGCGAGCGAACCGAGCAAGTATAACTGAAGAAGATACTCTTTGTTCTTCTCTTTCTTTGTCGTCTTCTTCGTTCTTCATCTGTCAGTTCTATGGTCCCACCCGCCATGGGATGCAAGGAGATGAACTCACTCTCCGCCTTAGCGACAAAACGACCAGCACAGGAGGAGGCCTACTCCGAAGATGGCGAGACAACCAACATTAATAGTGAACTAACAGCTGTTTGCCAAAGCAAAAGGCAGATAACCTGATGCCCAATTTGTGGCACAGGGATCAAATTGAGAACCCATTAGGCCAAAACGGGTTGTACAATGATAATGGAGTCAAGCCATCGGATCAGAGGGAGCCCCCACGATCGCATGCTGCTAGGTGGTCATGCCCAAGCTAATATCCTGGCCAAGCTGGAGGGTGGGGAGAGGTCATTGTTCTCCGAGCCCCAAGACAGTTGAGTGACAGGCAAGGCCTTGTCTGAATTAAGAGCGTGGCCAGGGGGTCTCGCTTGCTACCATATAGGTAGGGCCCTGCCCTGCGCTTAAGCTGCCAAAGGCCCGTCGGCCATGTCGTTTCGTGCGCACGCGAGTTGGCAGCTTTTGCGCCCAGAACCGCTGGCAACCGGTGGGGGACAAAACGTCCTGGAGGTCCCAAGTACCCCGTCAGCTCCACCGGTAGCATCCCCACTAGTTGATTGAACCGCCGTTGGGTAATCGGTAACCTGTCTTCCTTCTTAGAACAGCTTCCTCTTCTTTCTTCTTCTGATCACATGTCTCTGAGGTACCTATGTATCACAAGATATCCTTGTAGAAACCCTGTGATACAAATCTTTCGCGTATATAAATATATAAAGTGAAATAATAGATATATCAGAGTGATATATAAGTCAGCATGAAATCATGACAGAAGGCCCTACCAAAGCTGCGCCCATCAATCCAATGGGCGGAGCCAGAGCACAGATCCCTGGCATGATCCAATGTACCACTAAATATATCTATATAGCCCCTCAGAGAACATGACTAACAGCCATAAGCACCGGGAGCTCATGACTGAACACCGCAGGTGACCAGAGCAGCCACTGAGAAAGCAAACCGCTACTCTCAGGTGCCAAACAATAGTGTCAGTACGAGTATTAATTTTTGAGAAATTCCCAACAATCACCATCATTTGGAATGGAGACAAAGCAAATTTTGCAATCACGACTATTATGTTCAGCCTAAATCCACACACAGCACTATTATTCCTCACGACCATTAGGCACCTGAGAGCAGTCCACATTCCCAGTGGAATACCCACCGGGATCTGATTTTAAGAAATTAAGGTGTGCATACCATGTCTATGACTCTATATAATGTACTTAATTAAACGATCGTAGTGAAATATGCAGATAGTTGTCTCTTCTACAACCGAAATCAGTTCAAATGATAAACACGGGTAAATTGTCACGGTCACCATACAGAATATTCAGGTCTGAGCCTCTGCCCAGAACATCATGTCACTTTCCCCCAAACATGCAGCAGAACGACCAAGGTGTGTGTGATAGGTAGGTTAGTGTGCAGCATGCAGCAAACTAGGGGAAGACCCGCTCTAAAATTGGCTCCCCTCAGAAGCAAATGAATGAAATTATCATCCTCCGAGTAAAGGACACACATCCCTTATAATGTTGCATTTTTACTTATTGAATTTTAATAGCCATGATAGAGAGGAACTCCCCCTACCTAAGTGGTCCTGTTTAACGCATGTTTAAGGAAAATAGGACAAATCCAGCATAGACCAAAGCGCGCAGAGTTGGCAGCATGGTTTCAGGCCCTTATGATCGGGCGTCTGGTGCCATGGGGATGGGATTCACTCGCACTCGTACGGGGTGGTCCCCTGCCTGCGGGGAAAGGTCTGTAATGCTAGTCAATGAGCTTCCTCGAAAGCTAAGCTGGACAGCGCAAACGTCTTTGCCTGTTGTATTGTCTATGTGCCAGATAATCAAATTGATATGGGCGAAGGACGAAGAGCCATGTGATGGACTCTTGTCGGAAAGGCTATTGGCAGTGGTCGTGGGACACGTGACAATATAAATGCTTTCCATGTAAATGTGCTTCATTTGTGTGTGAAGTCTATTCGCCATATCAACGGTACGAAAGGTCTGGACACGTATATATTTGAAATTCATTTGGACTCCTGCTAGTCAATCAATACCTTCAAAACTCCTACCATGCCCTTTATGAACAATGCACGCCGTATTGTATATACAGCATGTTCGTGTACCAAGCTCACAATTGATATGGTTACTTGCCCTAAATAATGTCTCCCTCCCCCCCTCGTCGTCTTGGAATACCGCCTTAGCGACAAAACGACCAGCACAGGAGGAGGCCTACTCCGAAGATGGCGAGACAACCAACATTAATAGTGAACTAACAGCTGTTTGCCAAAGCAAAAGGCAGATAACCTGATGCCCAATTTGTGGCACAGGTATCAAATTGAGAACCCATTAGGCCAAAACGGGTTGTACAATGATAATGGAGTCAAGCCATCGGATCAGAGGGAGCCCCCACGATCGCATGCTGCTAGGTGGTCATGCCCAAGCTAATATCCTGGCCAAGCTGGAGGGTGGGGAGAGGTCATTGTTCTCCGAGCCCCAAGACAGTTGAGTGACAGGCAAGGCCTTGTCTGAATTAAGAGCGTGGCCAGGGGGTCTCGCTTGCTACCATATAGGTAGGGCCCTGCCCTGCGCTTAAGCTGCCAAAGGCCCGTCGGCCATGTCGTTTCGTGCGCACGCGAGTTGGCAGCTTTTGCGCCCAGAACCGCTGGCAACCGGTGGGGGACAAAACGTCCTGGAGGTCCCAAGTACCCCGTCAGCTCCACCGGTAGCATCCCCACTAGTTGATTGAACCGCCGTTGGGTAATCGGTAACCTGTCTTCCTTCTTAGAACAGCTTCCTCTTCTTTCTTCTTCTGATCACATGTCTCTGAGGTACCTATGTATCACAAGATATCCTTGTAGAAACCCTGTGATATAAATCTTTCGCGTATATAAATATATAAAGTGAAATAATAGATATATCAGAGTGATATATAAGTCAGCATGAAATCATGACAGAAGGCCCTACCAAAGCTGCGCCCATCAATCCAATGGGCGGAGCCAGAGCACAGATCCCTGGCATGATCCAATGTACCACTAAATATATCTATATAGCCCATCAGAGAACATGACTAACAGCCATAAGCACCGGGAGCTCATGACTGAACACCGCAGGTGTCCAGAGCAGCCACTGAGAAAGCAAACCGCTACTCTCAGGTGCCAAACAATAGTGTCAGTACGAGTATTAATTTTTGAGAAATTCCCAACAATCACCATCATTTGGAATGGAGACAAAGCAAATTTTGCAATCACGACTATTATGTTCAGCCTAAATCCACACACAGCACTATTATTCCTCACGACCATTAGGCACCTGAGAGCAGTCCACATTCCCAGTGGAATACCCACCGCGATCTGATTTTAAGAAATTAAGGTGTGCATACCATGTCTATGACTCTATATAATGTACTTAATTAAACGATCGTAGTGAAATATGCAGATAGTTGTCTCTTCTACAACCGAAATCAGTTCAAATGATAAACACGGGTAAATTGTCACGGTCACCATACAGAATATTCAGGTCTGAGCCTCTGCCCAGAACATCATGTCACTTTCCCCCAAACATGCAGCAGAACGACCAAGGTGTGTGTGATAGGTAGGTTAGTGTGCAGCATGCAGCAAACTAGGGGAAGACCCGCTCTAAAATTGGCTCCCCTCAGAAGCAAATGAATGAAATTATCATCCTCCGAGTAAAGGACACACATCCCTTATAATGTTGCATTTTTACTTATTGAATTTTAATAGCCATGATAGAGAGGAACTCCCCCTACCTAAGTGGTCCTGTTTAACGCATGTTTAAGGAAAATAGGACAAATCCAGCATAGACCAAAGCGCGCAGAGTTGGCAGCATGGTTTCAGGCCCTTATGATCGGGCGTCTGGTGCCATGGGGATGGGATTCACTCGCACTCGTACGGGGTGGTCCCCTGCCTGCGGGGAAAGGTCTGTAATGCTAGTCAATGAGCTTCCTCGAAAGCTAAGCTGGACAGCGCAAACGTCTTTGCCTGTTGTATTGTCTATGTGCCAGATAATCAAATTGATATGGGCGAAGGACGAAGAGCCATGTGATGGACTCTTGTCGGAAAGGCTATTGGCAGTGGTCGTGGGACACGTGACAATATAAATGCTTTCCATGTAAATGTGCTTCATTTGTGTGTGAAGTCTATTCGCCATATCAACGGTACGAAAGGTCTGGACACGTATATATTTGAAATTCATTTGGACTCCTGCTAGTCAATCAATACCTTCAAAACTCCTACCATGCCCTTTATGAACAATGCACGCCGTATTGTATATACAGCATGTTCGTGTACCAAGCTCACAATTGATATGGTTACTTGCCCTAAATAATGTCTCCCTCCCCCCTCGTCGTCTTGGAATACCACTGCTATTATATCGCTATTCATTGGGGACCGTCATCCAGGCATTCTTCTTTCTCAAATTTTGGCCACGGTCGCCATTAATGCTGCGAGAAACGTCGCGGCAACATACGGAATCGAACATTCCACAGCAGCAATTGACAGTGGGCCAGTTAACTGGAGGGGTCAAGTCACCACGATTCCAAACACCTGTCAGGCTGGGATCATGAATAATTCCATTGCAAATAACACTTGCACATTCCCATAATTGAATCAAGAAGGGGAAAGGATCAAAAGTATCTTCAAATATACTTGTAGATAGTGAAACCATGATTAAACACCGTCAGAGTGACAATAAGCTTCTTCCCTTACTCTAGAGAATGCAAACCTGAGCACCCATGATTTGTAATTTTGTGTCCCAATTAGAGCCATATCCAGAATCGTAGTAACCCGACCCCCACCGTCTGTAAACCTGATCAGGAAGGATAGCAATTATGTGTGTATTCCGGAAGGAGACACCATTTAGTCGAGAAACAACCCAGCAATTTTGAAATGATGGGTTAATTTTGGATACAATTCACAATAATAACTAAAATCTGGAATTGAGACTTTTAAAGAGTGAAATCTTTTCTTCACGATTAATTTTAGTCCTAATCCCCGCAGATCACCATTACTAGGCCATCACGAATATCATGCACCGAGAGCAAGATAAGCCCATCGTCAGACAGGCTTGCTTAGAATCGCCGCTAATGTTCATCAGAGCAGAAACAACGAGATAGATATGAAAGCGACCTACATGGCTGAGAGTGATCATTAGCTATGATGTCCGGGGGACAATGGCATGTCATGCTTGCAATCATTAAATGCTAGCAGTTCTAAATTCGACAGTGAAGTTGAAGCACTGTACGAGAATCGAATCATGTTCCCAACAGAATTCTGACCCTTGTCAGATATCAATCCCTCTCTGAAATTAATAATGATACTAATGAATCTTAGTACCACGACAGTCATTATGTAACCAAATAACAATGATTATTAAACATGAAACAGTACCATTCTGATATTGATAAACTGTAGTCAACTTCAAGCGTCGACAAACACATCTGGATCATAGGAGACATGTGACAGTAGTGAAACATAAAACACAAAGTATTATGTGAAAGCACGTTGTTCTGATGATTAGCGAGGGAATTATTGAAAGAAAATTCCCCAAAATGAAACGCCATAGTATAATAACATTCGCATGAAATTAGGCGACTTCGGATAGCGAATCACGTGGCAGTTAGGGTCAGACCAATTCTAACCTACCTTAGAGGTTCTAGAATAAGGCCATATATGTATTTCGCACAATAAACGTAACCTTATGATAGATATCATCGTCAGCAAAGCGGGAATGATTGAAAGAAAATTCCGCAAGTTGAAAATACCACGAGTAAAATAACACGAAATTAGGAGACTTCGATTATTAAAACGAACCACGTGGCATTAACAATCCGACCAAGGCTATCATACCTTATAGGGTCTATAAGAATTCCATATATGTATTGTTCACAACAATTGATGTGCGTCGTATCGTTGAAACGATGGTCGCGCTATGGCGAATTGGAATTCAGACTGCATTTTGTCGAAAACACGGAACAATTGTTTTGTTTGAAGCGAAACGGTCCATGAATTCGAAACCGAAAATGATAACAAGAGGTGGCATCAGAGATGCTGTGTCTCGTTTTCGGTGGCTTACCGCCGGTGGCTACCGCCAATTGGTGTGCATCAGTATCGGTAGACTAATTAATAGGTAAAATCGAAAAATGACTAATTAAGGGCCATAACTCCATAAAATTTTATCGGGCCAGGCTGGTTTTCGAACTCATCCGAAATATTCTTGGCAAATATGTCTATTCCAAATTTTAAACAAATCAGAGGACGTTTGTTGAAGTTATCGCGCTAACGAGCTAAAAATTCACGAAAAATGACTAATTAAGGGCCATAACTCTATCAAATTTTATTGGGCCAGGCTGGTTTTCGAACTCGTCCAGGATATTATTGGAAGACACTTATATACCAATCATATCAATATTTCAATCAAATCGGATAATGTTTGTTGAAGTTATCGCGCTAACGAGCTGAAAATTCGTGAAAAATGACTAATTAAGGGCCATAACTCTATCAAATTTTATCGGACCAGGCCGGTTTTCGAACTCATCCGAGATATTCTTGGGAGACACCTATATACCAAATTTCAATCAAATCGGATAACGTTTGTTGAAGTTATCGCGCTAACGAGCTGAAAATTCGTGAAAAATGACTAATTAAGGGCCATAACTCTATCAAATTTTATCGCACCAGGCCAGTTTTCGAACTCATCCGAGATATTCTTGGGAGACACCTATATACCAAATTTCAATCAAATCGGATAACGTTTGTTGAAGTTATCGCGCTAACGAGCTGAAAATTCGTGAAAAATGACTAATTAACAGCCATAACTCTATCAAATTTTATCGGACGAGGCCGGTTTTCGAACTCATCCGAGATATTCTTGGGAGACACCTATATACCAAATTTCAATCAAATTGGATAACGTTTGTTGAAGTTATCGCGCTAACGAGATGAAAATTTGTGAAAAATGACTAATTAAGGGCCATAACTCTATCAAATTTTATCGGACCAGGCCGGTTTTCGAACTCGTCCGAGATATTCTTGGGAGACACCTATATCCCAAATTTCAATCGAATCAGATAACATTTGTTGAAGTTGTTGCGCTAACGAGCCTAAAATCAGTGAAAAATAACATTTTCAATAGAAAATACATATTCCCTAATAAGATACTTACACACTGAACTACATGGTATATTCATCTTTATTCACAAGAAAGGATTCTATGAGATCCGTTTAAAATTTATTATTTTGGTACGAAATAGCTTAAGTACCTTTTGAATCATTATTATTATGACGTAGCAGGTCAAGGTCATTTGTCCACTCGTTATGTATATAAGCAAGTGGACCCACAGTAATCGGCCTCTTTTTATCCTCTTACAAGAATCGAGGGGTGTGACCGAGCAGCGGGGAGGGAAAATCCTAATTTGGGAGGGACATGGGAGTTCAGTGTGTAAGTATCTTATTAGGGAATATGTATTTTCTATTGAAAATGTTATATTCCCGTCAAAGATACGTTACACACTGAACTACATGGTAGAATCAACTCATAGGAGGAGGCTGCGAGGAATGAGATACTATTGTATTTTAGTTGAGAATAATTCTTTTGAACCTGTTTTTTAGCAACAAATGGATCAAAAGGTACTGATTTGCAGAATTGATTGATGCTACCAGGTAGAGTGGAGAAAGTGGGAGAATAAGCCCAATGGCTGAAACTCTGCACCTCCCCCCTTTGGTTCTGAAGTCAGACAAACCGGTAATTGTGAAATCTCATATGCAGGTACATGCATGTGCCACCTCCTCCCTGGAGAAAGCGGGTTATATGCAGAAAGCATAGGTCACCCAGCTCCATGGTATGTGACTGAACGAACCAAGTTGTTTCGACACCAGAGGAAGGAAATCTATTGTTACCTGAATGGTCAATCTGGATGTAACACGAGGAAGTAGCAACTGTAAAGACGATTAGAAACATACCACCAACTCATGTATGGTGAAGAAAACCCAGAGTTAAATAGCCACTGCATCATGCTTGTAAGGTCTGCGACCGACTGTCAGTAAATGTGCAACCCCAAATCGACAAACTGATCAAGGCGCAAAATAAGTATTTTCTGACTGACCGTCAAATGACAGTATTTTACTTCAGTTAATAAATACACCAGACAGAGGCCATATTCCGTCGGTCAATGCCCCTGATCGGAATTTACTTTAAGGCTGGAAACTGGTAACAAAAACCCCAGGTAACTAAGTCGATCAAGAGCGTTAAATGACTTGGAAAGTCCCAAATGTTTTCTGGTAGCGAAACAATCGAGAAGAAAAAGTTCGGAGAGTCCCGAGTTGTAAACTACTTCCACAGCCTGTCAATCCAATAGTGTATGCAGTTACATGTACACATGATTGAAAGGAATACTTTGCAGTCTGCATGTAACTTATTAGAAAATGTGTAGAAGGAGGAGACCCATCGTGATGGAACTACTCCAAACAATCTGAAAGAAAGAACAGGCCATGGATGATTAAGGTCTAAAAACAACCAGAATGTCGATAACAAGAAGATTGTATCTTCTTGTTATTCACTGATTGTTCTTAACAGACGAAGGGCCCGGGTCCATGAGCTGTGTGTAGCTCACCTCATCCACCAAGGCGAAAGTACACAGCAATGCCCAAAGCAACCGACCACCCAACCACAGCAGAACCACGGGCAACCCTCCAGGACCCAACCGGAAACACGGCCCGCCGCCACCCATCGGAAAGCTCTCGTCGAGAGCCCCCCGATGAACAGCAACAAGCCACACCACCGACCAAATCCCGAAAAACCACCCACAGCCCTGCCGCGGCCAAGCGGCCAAACACCCCGAGCACCACTGTACACCCATTCGACATGTGGTCAAGGAGGTACGCCAGTAATGTGAACAGAAGGGCACATTTTACTGAAGACCAATCACATGTGTGTATGGTCGGACGGTTGTCTGCCGCCCATACAGCGAGGACCCGGACCCTAGTTCCTCCCCGTGGGCAGAGACTCCGTCGCCAACAATGATTGCCTCATGTGCGCCGTTAGACGAATAGCTCGTCTGTTGTGTAGTAATTCAAGACAGCCTGTCAAAAAAGGAGCACTGAGTACAGTAACGCCCAACTCAATCAAGCATGGCATCAATGAGTTTTGTTGGCATGACGCAGGGCTCAAAGTTCTGAAATGCACCGGTTCCCATGGAACAGGTTATTACCTACCGTACCCGCCACCCCAGAAGATTGCGTGAGTTCAATTGTCTATATCGTAACCCGATAAGCGAACCCAAACTGCAAAGCGATAATATTGAGCGAGAATAGATCTAATCCTGATACTACAGGGAAAGCTCATTGGGATTGGCCTAAGGCTGTAGAGTCAAAAGATGATGAATGTTCGACGCAAAGAGAAATATGATTCCCAACTTGGTTCGCAGAAAAACCCAGCCCAACACCGCAGAAGGCCCGAGTAATGCTCGCAAAAATCTTAGAAGGAATCCAAGGCTTGGTGTTATGCCCCATGGTACCGTAGTAAGGGTGAAAGATGATCTGTGTACATTTACCCCTAGAAGAATCGAACGGTCACCCATAAACAAAGGACAATGCTAATCAGTGACAGGTGGAAAGGTAATAAGTTTGAGCCCAGGTAAAACCGCATGAAAAAACAAATTGAGTGTCTGTTTAAAGTCTCTGCCCCGGCCGATGACTGCGCTATGTTCACTGTTATAGACAGCACCCGAGATTACCCGGCATTAGACGGCGCGCTGTCTGGTGGCCCAGTGCTCGGTCCCCCCTCGAACCCCCCAAGACCCATATCCGAGGAGAGAAACTGCGTCTGCAACCCCTCGATGCCTTGCAATTAACTTAGTTCTTTGTGTCAGACAAGAAAAAGCAGCAAGAGCTCTTCGAAATCCAAAGTGAGAATCAGGATTCGCGTTGGATGGCAAGTAGCCCTGTTAATTAGAAATGTAATCTAAACGTGGAATCGTCAGATCCAAGCAATGGATTTTGTTATCTTTAGAGTAAAAAACTGAATAAACAGGACTGTAAGCCTTGGAAGAGACATCGAGGAGTGATTAATGAGCAGACTGATTCCCCCCTAACCGGAGCCAGCTTAAACTCTGACAGGAAGCAGAATCATACAGTGTAGCCAGTAGGGCAGCGGCGACCTACTAGGTCACGACACAAATCCAAAAACCTGACCAACAGGACGACACCACACTAGTGTTTCGAAATGCACACAATCTGCATTGAACTACATGTTGAATGGGCAGAGCAGTCAAATATACATAGAATGAACCTAAACTTTTAGATGACACGAGCCCAAGATCTGAGATATTACTCGATTCGTGTATCACCCCCCAAGACAGTGACTATGAAACGTTACCGCCCCAGTGGCTACACTGGTACAACGTGCCTCCCGCCAAATAGCAAGCATTTGAAGGTCATGCAGAGTCCCGGGAAATGGTCTTAACAGCAATTCCACCCGAGGGTAGACGCCAGGGAGCAACTTACTTGGAAATTTTGATTATCAAATAAATAGCCTCACATGGACATGATGAGATAGTATTTTGTTCTCAATCTCAAAGTTGACATAAAATTCATACCAAATTGCATGGCTATTATCCAAGTTTGGATGGCAAATTGTGATGCGATACCAGTTAAGTTGCTCCCTAGGGGGCTGACAGATTTTGTACATCGCACATGCTTGTGAAAGGGATGTTGGAGGACGAAATCTGAGGTAGGAACCAGCAGGAGCGGGCGAGCATGGTCGGATCCGTGAACACTGGAACCCACCCTCGGAACAGTATGGCGTCTGGCGAGAGTGAATTCAATGGTGAAGTATGCGGCTGGGCCACCTCAAGGTCCGCATGGAACGAGGAATTGGATTAGCCTGAACCTGCTTGACAATGGGGTTACTGAAACCGAGGCCACACGAGGAAGAAAATAGCCTGTGGTATGACCAGTTACATGTATAAGGATCAGGAAAGGGACCCAAAAATTTACCATGAAAGTAGGTGACTGCATGATGCGTCACATTATTATTTGTGAAATTGTGTCATATTGATCTGACAAAAAAGTTATTTTGTTGGCAAACAATCTCAATGTATTGTAAATTATTTCATAGTGAACTATGAGCCAAGCAAAACCACACAAGTGAGTTAATTCATAGATAAACGAAAAGGGACCCAAACCTGATCCCTAATTTTGCTACATATGTCAACATGAAACAGATTTGTGAGTGACAATTTCAGAATTTCGACGTAAACAAAACGAATGTTATAAACCAATGTTGTCTCACTGGTTGAATGTTCTAATACTTACATTCTAAAACCACAAGAAACAGAGATAACATAACAACTGTGCTGTATAGGCATTGTCCCAGAAAGTTCAACACGTGAACCGCTGCATATAAACAGACGAAGTGCAATTCCGAAATTAATTCCGAATTCTAAACCACGTGTTCCGAAACCGGAAGTTGGGAAATTACCCACAATTTTCAACAGAACAATATAGTTTTTGTATTTTATTTGCGTTAAAACAAATAAAACAGGGAAATTGAATGAAATTGTCACTCTGATATTAATTTAATAATTATTGTGTCGTTTCCAAAATTGAACCGATGTCACAACAAGTTAAAAAATGTGGAACGGAATTGTTAAATGAAGCCGACAATAATATGTGGTTTCATTTCTCATAGCGTTAGTTTTTACTTCCCTTCGAATCTTGTCACAAGAGAAAAAGAGGCCGATTACTGTGGGTCCACTTGCTTATATACATAACGAGTGGACAAATGACCTTGACCTGCTACGTCATAATAATAATGATTCAAAAGGTACTTAAGCTATTTCGTACCAAAATAATAAATTTTAAACGGATCTCATAGAATCCTTTCTTGTGAATAAAGATGAACATACCATGTAGTTCAGTGTGTAACGTATCTTTGACGGGAATATTGCAAAGGGCCATAACTCTGTAATAAATGTGCGGACGAACCCGATTTTGTGTCTGCAGCTTACGTGCATGGATATGTACTCACACACCAAATAAACGGTTGAGTTATAAGCAAAACACGCCGCCCGCCCGCCCGCCGCCCGCCCGCCCACCGCCCCCCATCATACTATAAGTCGAGTTTTGGAAAAAAACTCGACTAAAAATGAACGCGGAGGCAACCAGAAAGAATTATTGTATAGATAAATTGAATTTAATCTGATATACCCCTAATTTCAATGCCTAAATGAGGTCAAATTCTAAGTGGAAAAATGGCCGTAACTCATGTAAAAATAATTAGACAGAACCTATATTCGAACTTTTGGTTTGTAGTTTTAGCTGGGAAATACACATATAAGCTTTGGTTCAGATCAAATAATCAAAACTGGAGTTATCGGTCGGAAACCGAAATGTTATGAAATTGGTCAA
Organism: Siphonodentalium dalli; assembly: GCA_032622095.1. Taxonomy (NCBI): domain Eukaryota; kingdom Metazoa; phylum Mollusca; class Scaphopoda; order Gadilida; family Siphonodentaliidae; genus Siphonodentalium; species Siphonodentalium dalli. The sequence goes on from CP136061.1 coordinate 28,877,344, forward strand.
ATTCTAAGTTGAATAAAAGGTCGGTAGACCTCATGTCCGCCTCTAAGTGTCGGCTTGATACGACCGTTGTTTGCACATAAAAACCTGTCTTTAGTGCTAGTAAACCTACATACCAAATTTAATTTCATTCAGTACACATTTACTAAAGTTATCATCCGGAAACCTCAAATTGGCAAAAATTCTAAGTAAAAAAGGGACATAACTCTGGTGAAAATTGGCGAACGGAACCCGAATTCGAACTTGACCTGTGTTTTGCTGGGAGAAAGACACATACCAACTTTGATTCAGATCAAATAATCCAACTGGAGTTATCGGTCGGAAACCAAAAATGTTAACAGACGGTCAAATTCTAAGTCGAAAAGGGGGCATAACTCTGGTGAAAATTGGCGGACGGAACCAGAATTCGAACTTGACCTGTCTTTTCTGCTAGTAAACCCACATACCAAATTTAATTTAATTTGGTTCACTCTAACTAAAGTTATCATCCGGAAACCTCGGACTCACGCACGCACGCACGCACGCACGCACGCACAGGCTGATTATAATAGTCCTCCGAACCCGTTGGGTCGGCGGCCAAAAAGGACTATAACTCATGTAAAAATAACCGGACGGAACCCATATTTGAACTTGGCCTGTATCTTATGCTGGGATATACACATAGAATCTTTGGTTCAGATCAAATAATCCAAACTGGAGTTATTGGTCGGAAACCAAAAATGTTAACAGACAGTCAAATTCTAAGTCGAAAAAGGGCCGTAACTCATGTAAATATAATTGGACAAACCCATATTCGAACTTGACCGGTATCTTTAGCTGGGAAATACACATACCAACTTTGGTTTGTATCAAATAATTCAAACTGGAGTTACCAAAAATGTTAACAGACGGACAGATGGTACGACAGACAGACATACAGACGGACGGACAGACTGATAACATAATACGACCTTTTTTCAAAAGGGCGTATAAAAACTAAATCAGTCTAAATGTATGTAACATAATTATGACATTGGGGATGGAGTCCATCAAGTGATGAATTTCAAAAAACTAATACGAAGAAGCATACTGCATAAATTATTTTGGAAGGATGAAGTCGCTGTTCTTTCTGCGGATAATAATTAGGGTAACACGGTGTATTAAGTCAGTACTATTGCTGAATGTTGTTACATCAAAACGCACAACTGCGTGGATGGAGGTCTTTGATCTTCAAGACAGTGTAGCCAACTAAGATAATCCATGTCCAAGGATATACTAATCAAAGCACATGTTACAGAGGGTCCCTGTGCACACATAATTGAGTTGTATTGAGTTGTAGGTAAAACTCCAAATTCAAATACACCCTTATACTTATCTTGTTGGCTCGGCAGCAGAAATAAAACTAAGACAATTCGATCGAGCAGAGCCAGTTATATGGGGAGTGTTCAAGCGTGACTAATCTTGGCAAGTCAATCGACGTCGGGAGGTGACCAAAAAGTTAACCCTTTTCTACTGTGGCTTGCAAAGCAGGACATATATCAATATAGTTCAGTGTGAAGGCTTCCTTTAGCGGAAATATATGAATATAATGTATAATACATATTAACTCACGTAGTTCACAGCTGGAACCAAGCCTGTAGTACCCATCACTACACTGACATGTGTAGGAGTTAGAGGAGTACCACTTACATCCAGTATTAGTTCCAGTACACTGGTCAGTGGGTCTATTATTGGTACAATAAGCACCGAAGTTCTTCTCTGAATAAAGAATAGAGTTAGAATCATCAATAAAATTAAATATAATTGGTTAACCGTGGTTAAATTAAGTTAACCGGTCAACAATATCCCGTAACAGTCATGGTCACATGACATGTGGAAGGTCACACAGAGCATAAATCTAGGCAAATGGAAGCACATTTGTTCGTAATTTAAATTTATAAGTCTACTGTGAGTTTCTTATGTCGATATCATATTAATACGTTCACTGCCGATGCCCATTCAATTATGAGCAAAAAGTACGAGATAACTTGTAGTCTGCTGCGAACGTGTTAAACTGCAGGGAAACTATGGGTACACATTTTCCCACGTTTTGCCGTTTGGGGACACCCACGGAGGTTTGAAATTTGCGAATCTATGCCAATGATTTACGAGTCAAATCGAACCACTGCAGCAGTTTCAAATCGAGCCGATTCTCGAACTCTTCGGAGATCCCTACCTCTGTTCCTCCAACAACCTGAATAATGTTGAAATTTTGGACTGACTATAACTCCATCTAATAATTTGTCTATGAAAAGCTAAGAAATATGAATATAATGCATAATACATATTAACTCACGTAGTTCACAGCTGGAACCAAACCTGTAGTACCCATCACTACACTGACATGTGTAGGAGTTAGATGAGTACCACTTACATCCAGTATTAGTTCCAGCACACTGGTCAGTGGGTCCATCATTGGTACAGTAATCACCAAAGATTTTCTCTGAAGAAAGAATCGAGTTAGAATCATTAATAAAATCAGATACAGATCTAATTAACATAGACTAAATGAATATAATGTATAATACATATTAACTCACGTAGTTCACAGCTGGAACCAAGCCTGTAGTACCCATCACTACACTGACATTTGTAGTAGTTAGATGAGTACCACTTACATCCAGTATTAGTTCCAGTACACTGGTCAGTGGGTCTATTATTGGTACAATAAGCACCGAAGTTTTTCTCTGAAGAAAGAATAGAGTTAGAATCATCAATAAAATTAAATATAATTGGTTAACCGTGGTTAAATTAAGTTAACCGGTCAACAATATCCCGTAACAGTCATGGTCACATGACATGTGGAAGGTCACGCACAGAGCATAAATCTAGGCAAATGGAAGCACATTTGTTCGTAATTTAAATTTATAAGTCTACTGTGAGTTTCTTATGTCGATATCATATTAATACGTTCACTGCCGATGCCCATTTAATTATGTGCAAAAAGTACGAGATAACTTGTAGTCTGCTGCGAACGTGTTAAACTGCAGGGAAACTATGGGTACACATTTTCCCACGTTTTGCCATTTGGGGACACCCACGGAGGTTTGAAATTTGCGAATCTATGCCAATGATTTCGAGTCAAATCGAACCACTGCAGCAGTTTCAAATCGAGCCGATTCTCGAACTCTTCGGAGATCCCTACCTCTGTTCCTCCAACAACCTGAATAATGTTGAAATTTTGGACTGACTATAACTCCACCTAAGAATTTGTCTATGAAAAGCTAAGAAACATGAATATAATGCAAAATACATAATAACTCACGTAGTTCACAGCTGGAACCAAACCTGTAGTACCCATCACTACACTGACATGTGTAGGAGTTAGATGAGTACCACTTACATCCAGTATTAGTTCCAGTACACTGGTCAGTGGGTCTATTATTGGTACAATAAGCACCGAAGTTTTTCTCTGAAGAAAGAATAGAGTTAGAATCATCAATAAAATTAAATATAATTGGTTAACCGTGGTTAAATTAAGTTAACCAGTCAACAATATCCCGTAACAGTCATGGTCACATGACATGTGGAAGGTCACACACAGAGCATAAATCTAGGCATACAGAAGCACATTTGTTCGTAATTCAAATTTATAAGTCTACTGTGAGTTTCTTATGTCGATATCATATTAATACGTTCACTGCCGATGCCCATTCAATTATGAGCAAAAAGTACGAGATAACTTGTAGTCGGCTGCGAACGTGTTAAACTGCAGGGAAACTATGGGTACATATTTTCCCACGTTTTGCAGTTTAGGGACACCCACGGAGGTTTGAAAATTGCGAATCTATGCCAATGATTTCGAGTCAAATCGAATCACTGCAGCAGTTTCAAATCGAGCCGATTCTCGATTTTGGACTCACTATAACTCCACCTAAGAATTTGTCTTTGAAAAGCTAAGAAACATGAATATAATGCATAATACATATTAACTCACGTAGTTCACAGCTGGAACCAAGCCTGTAGTACCCATCACTACACTGACATGTGTAGGAGTTAGATGAGTACCACTTACATCCAGTATTAGTTCCAGTACACTGGTCAGTGGGTCTATTATTGGTACAATAAGCACCGAAGTTTTTCTCTGAGGCATTTTAGGTCGAATCAAATCTCGAACTGAATCAGTGCTGCAGTTTCAAATCAAGCCAAATCTTGTATCATGATAAACTAATAACGCACTAAAGTTTTACAAATAACATGAATCTATCAAGTTTACTGATTGTATCCTTTTTATAAAATACTTATTGTGCCACTAATCGGTTATCTGTACTTTACCCAACCTGTCAAAGTCATTTTATTTTAGAAAAACAGTCACCACCATGTGACAGTAACATCAGAATGGCGGAATTCATTCACAATCGAACTGGTGGCGATTGGTAAATGTATATATAAACACAGTCGTGAAGAAATTCCACTACTAGTATATCTTTTTTGAATGGAAAAACACCATAGAAATGACAAATCTCGAAACAGCAACAATAACTTTTGTCCAACAAGAGCATTGCTAGGGCATGGCAAAATACGCCCTTTAGCCATTTTGAATTGTACTACCGCAAATAAAATAATACTGATATACCCCTAATTTCAATGCCTAAATGCGGTCAAATTCTAAGTGGAAAAAATGGCCGTAACTCATGTAAAAATAATTAGACAGAACCTATATTCGAACTTGGATTGTAGTTTTAGCTGGGAAATACACATATAAGCTTTGGTTCAGATCAAATAATCAAAACTGGAGTTATCGGTCGGAAGCCGAAATGTTATGAAATTGGTCAAATTCTAAGTTGAATAAAAGGTTGGTAGACCTCATGTCCGCCTCTAAATGTCGGCTTGATACGACAGTTGTTTGCACATAAAAACCTGTCTTTAGTGCTAGTAAACCTACATACCAAATTTAATTTCATTCAGTACACATTTACTAAAGTTATCATCCGGAAACCTCAAATTGGCAAAAATTCTAAGTAATATAGGGACATAACTCTGGTGAAAATTGGCGGACGGAACCCGAATTCGAACATGACCTGTGTTTTGCTGGGAGAAAGACACATACCAACTTTGGTTCAGATCAAATTATCCAAACTGGAGTTATCAGTCGGAAACCAAAAATGTTAACAGACGGTCAAATTCTAAGTCGAAAAGGGGGCATAACTCTGGTGAAAATTGGCGGACGGAACCAGAATTCGAACTTGACCTGTCTTTTCTGCTAGTAAACCCACATACCAAATTTAATTTAATTTGGTTCACTCTAACTAAAGTTATCATCCGGAAACCTCGGATGGACGGACGGACGGACGCACACGCTGATTATAATAGTCCTCCGAACCCGTTGGGTCGGCGGACAAAAAGGACTATAACTCATGTAAAAATAACCGGACGGAACCCATATTTGAACTTGGCCTGTATCTTATGCTGGGATATACACATAGAATCTTTGGTTCAGATCAAATAATCCAAACTGGAGTTATTGGTCGGAAACCAAAAATGTTAACAGACAGTCAAATTCTATGTCGAAAAAGGGCCGTAACTCATGTAAATATAATTGGACAAACCCATATTCGAACTTGACCGGTATCTTTAGCTGGGAAATACACATACCAACTTTGGTTTGTATCAAATAATTCAAACTGGAGTTACCAAAAATGTTAACAGACGGACAGATGGTACGACAGACAGACATACAGACGGACGGACAGACTGATAACATAATACAACCTTTTTTCAAAAGGGCGTATAAAAACTAAATCAGTCTAAATGTATGTAACATAATTATGACATTGGGGATGGAGTCCATCAAGTGATGAATTTCAAAAAACTAATACGAAGAAGCATACTGCATAAATTATTTTGGAAGGATGAAGTCACTGTTCTTTCTGCCTTGTTATGACAAACCAAATCGGATAATTAGGGTAACACGGTGTATTAAGTCAGTACTATTGCTGAATGTTGTTACATCAAAACGCACAACTGCGTCGACGGAGGTCTTTGATCTTCAAGACAGTGTAGCCAACTAAGATAATCCATGTCCAAGGATATACTAATCAAAGCACATGTTACAGAGGGTCCCTGTGCACACATAATTTGTCAATGAAAAGCTAAGAAATATGAATATAATGTATAATACATATTAACTCACGTAGTTCACAGCTGGAATCAAGCCTGTAGTACCCATCACTACACTGACATGTGTAGGAGTTAGATGAGTACCACTTACATCCAGTATTAGTTCCAGCACACTGGTCAGTGAGTCTATTATAGGTACAATCAGCACCGAAGTTTTTCTCTGAAGAAAGAATAGAGCTAGAATCATCAATAAAATCAGATATATACCTAATTAACATAGACTAAATGGGTTAACATTTTCTATATATAAGATTACAACAGAAGATATAGAATCCTTATGTTAAGAATAAATTTACCAAAATTGAATTCAACAGTTCAAATGGTTTTTGCTATAGAGGTGATTGAATGAAATGGGGGGGGGGGGGGGGGGGGGTAAGAGAGCTGGGAACAAAATATTAAGCCTAGCCTTGCCCCTATTTGACTATAGTGGGCACATTTGAACAAATCTGAATCCCAAACCCTGATGATCATCTCTAAAAGAGTTGAACCATATAGATCTTACAGTTCCAGAAAATCAATCAATAAAATCAGATACAGATCTAATTAACATAGACTTAATGGGTTAACAGTTCCTATATATTATATTACAACATCTAACTCAGAAGATATAGAACCCTTATGTTGAGAATAAATGTACCAAAATTGAAACAGTTCAAATGGTTTCTGCTATAGAGGTGATTGAATGAAATTTGGGGGGGGGGGGTGCTGGGGAAACAATATCAAGCCTAGCCTAGCCCTTATTTGACTCTAGTGGCACATTTGAGCAAATCTTAATCCCAATTAGTCTAGGCGGTGTTGAGGGGTAGGTGTCGCACATCGGGGGAAATTTGTGCAACCACCATTTTCTTTTGGGAAAATTACTGTAGTTTTCAAATTCAGAGGGCACCGAGCCGAGACAGGTGACAAAATATTGATTTTTGCTACTAGTATGTTCCATAGGGTACCATACCGAAAAATTGACATGTTTTCAGTGGTTGACTGGCAATAGACAACTGGCTAACCGGCAACAAAATGGGAACCAATGAATATTTATGGAGCAAATGTTGACACTTCATCAGATTAAATATTGTTTTTTGGCTTTTGTTCTGATTTCAAGACGTCGTGGTAAAGAAGGTAAGGTTACGCGTTAAAAATCCATGACGATTCAGATAAAGTGTCGTGCATCAACTCCATTAAAATATAGCATATGTGACAAATTCTTCAACATCATATAATTTTTCAAATGGTAGAATATTCCCTACGTAATAGTGTTCAAATCAATATTATATCTTTCCAACTGGCGAAATAATTGACAAAAACTCAACCCTGACCCCAAATTTCATAATTATCGAAATAGAGTGGTCCATGTAGGTTGTATCCAAGAATAAATGAACAGCGCACAGTTTATGGTATCATAATGTGCAGAACCCTCCAGAGACCCAGAAAATATAAGATGTAGTTAAAATCTCAAATTAGAAAGATATAAAATCCAAGATGGTGTCCAATATGGCTGCCAATTGTTTTATTGACACTCTGCATGTGCATAACGGGTAATCAAACTGAACCAATGCATTGCCAATGCTTTATATGTTACGGTATTTTACATAGAATCTGTGTTGTAATACATGCGAAAACGTGATGATGGAGATCAAAATAGCGGCCAAAATAATACAAATTGTTCTGATAAAACGATCATCTGAGTTTCCAGAACATTTTCAGGTTGAACGTGTGTAGCTAATTCGTTCGTGCCTATATATGTGATCCGAATTCAATATTAACTATAGGTACAAAGCTAGTAAATATTCATGAATTGCTCGAAGAAGCGACATCAGGCAATGTCAAATTGCCACAATAGGATCAAGATCCAACTTGACATTCATTTGGTGGTATACAAGTCAAATGTCTGCTGTGCCATACGACTGCTGACTTCCACATTAATATAACAAGAATGGAAGCCACCATGTCAAATGAAATATATTATCCACCGCTAACTACGTCTATTGACTACATAAAGCCTGCCTAATAAACGTTACGTTTATTATGTCAATGTAGCTTTATTAGGTCAACGTAGCTTTATTAAGTTAGTGCTACTTTTATGACGTAATTTGATATGCAAATTGCGCAGGTAACTAGGGACGTCAACTGGTCTTAATGACGTCATTGTGAATTCAGAACGTTTTTATCGTGTATAATTCACTAAAATAATTCGTAAAATGATATATGTTTTAGCTCTAAAACATCTATAAATCCTCAGAACAAGATCTGTTTATAATCAATGTAAAAATGCCAACGAACTATTTCGCTCTTAGCTGCACTCCGGTTTTCCCACGGCATGAATGCTAATTGGTTTGCTTGACCTAATAAATGTAATGGCGTCATCGAAGTAACGAATGTAAAACTGAGGAAAATGACAGATTTACCTCACTAAAGGCAAGTTTTGTGCGATGGATAAATAAAATATGTAGCTAATGTCTTTGCTTAAACTGTTTATGTCCGCTCGAGGGGTTTGGCATCTATTGGACTCAGCAGAGCCTCGCCCAATAGATGCTCAAATCCCCCTCACGGCATAAACAATTTAAGCGACGACACTAGCTACATATTCTATAATATATGCGCTAATACAGTTGTCTATTCAATTATCAATAATTAAAGTATGTGCACCCACGTTAATAGCGCATTGGTTTGCGCATGTATAAGCCGTATATAGCGCTGGTGAGAAATTACGGCAATTGCTTACAAGGGTCGTTGGTTGCTACGTTCAGTTGAGTTTATGTTCCAGTGAAAGATCCAACGATAATCATGCCAAAAGATAATCTCCAACACCACATACCAAACTATAAAAATGTGTCACTTTATTTCCACAGAGTCTGGTCTCGCATGGAATTATGTGTATTTGCGTAAGCAGTTCTTCAGCATATTTTGTTTCGAATTGCCCAATTCTAACAATTGACATAATACTACACGGTTACAGGTTCGATGAAAATAATCATTCTGTTCAATATTCACATTGGCGGCCAATAGTTCATATTTTTTAAACCAACGCACTGTAACCCTGGGTTTCTGATTAGTGCTTGGTGTGTTGATTCCAGGATAATGCCTTCGCTTTCATCTTATTTTATTTTATGGCGGCAGTTCAAGATTCACTTTGCTGTCACAGTATATTATAGTGCTGAAACGGATATCCGGATATCCGGTTGACAACTGGCTACCGTCGGCAACCGGTTGAACTACGATCAACCGGTTAACCGCTATGTAATACACACATGCAATGCCACTGATAAAAACTAACGTATTCAGGTCCTTAATCGGCATAGGCTGACAACAGTAGCTTTTAAACAAGGGTACTTTATCAATTTTGCTACAAACGTTATCATTCAGAGGGGTATACATTCGAAATTATGCGTATTAAAAGTCAAAATCTGGTGCCAGATCAAAAGTCTTTCCATGAATGGCAGATTACATAGTCTGGCATCGGCAGCTAAACATCAAAGATGCATGACGTCATCTTTGATGTTCCGATGTCTGGTAAAACATGTGCACTCACGCCACTGGGTCATCGGCAAAGATGAATACAATCGTTTTCACTGCAGTTCGGCGTGGTCATTTGACATCTACTCTTCGACTGACTACTTGTAGACAGTATCATGGATACCCAAGAAATGAGTAAATCAGATGTCTCGGCACATTTCAAAGAGAAATTGGCATGGTGCAAACTCTGAGAACCAACCATATTTACATACGCTCGGTCTATACTTCTAACATACTTCTAACATTACTGAGTTTGAGTAATCTCAGTCGATGAAGTTAAAATGAACTCGAATCAAAGTGGTGTTCCTGTGCAGTCGGACTTATTTGCATCCTAATGAATAATTCTCAGCATTTGATTGTCTTCTAACAGAAAACACTGTTTTCAGCAGGTTTTCAGCTGTTTTTTAAATTTTCATTTGTTAACTTCATAAAGTTCACAAACTTCATAATTGTGTTAATCGGTCGTCAGTCATCCTATCCATCTCAAATTGCCAAAGAACACCCAGCAGTTAGAATACCTGTCTCACATGACTTAATAATCAATAATCAGCCAGTCTCGTAATCGCTATAATGCATGGCAATAAAAGACTGCCGATACTTGCATGTACGAACATATGTATATACATGTATGTCACACAATATTCTTCCCAAAACGAGAACGATAACAAGTCAGGTAGCACTCGCAACTGCAGTACAAACAGGTCAAGCATGACATGATGACACGTCTATTTATAAACACTGCGAGTTTTAGTTCACTGTGTTATCTGCCAAGTTGTCAAAACGTGGCTTTGTGACGTTCGTGTTTGGTGATTTACATTCGTTTAATACAAGCTCCGTCTGTGTAAACATTACGCGAGTTTGTCATACATTTAATAAATCAAATCTTCACCCCACTAATTTTCTTCCTTAATGTCTCCTCTAATTTTTTTCACTTGTTAACAAGAAAAATGAAAGTGTCAATGACACTGTAGCTCAACTTAGGTAGGGGAATAATTTAATAGTTGACAGTAAATGGAGGAATAGGAAAGGTGCTATTAGTGGAGTAGATTAGTAAAAGAATTGTTCACTTCGTGACTAAAGCATGAAATTTTGCACCTATGTACACATTCACATACCAATTGATATTAGATATGAAGCCACGCTGAAATTTTACTTTAACCCCTCTTTTAATTGGTTTTCCGAATTTAAAGAGCGTTTCATGATTATATAATTTATTAAATGTCACAATTAATCTTACCATGGAATCTGAGATTTAAAATTAGGCATATACGGAAATATGTCTCTGTGAGATATAATGGCATATTTTTTGGGCGAAATTGAAACTTCCCGTTCAAGATGACCGTCAAAATGAAATGGCAGCAGTAAGTGGTAAATTTGACGTTTTTTAACCAATATCTTCTAGACCAGTTTCTTCTGAATGGAACTAGTTCGGAAATGTTACTTTATTTTGTATTGTTCATGTTAATGATCATTGGAGCAATGAAATATGCCATTCATGAGATCCCAGCCCCTTTCAGATCCCTCAATAATTCGATTTTACAGAACGCTGTATGAAATTTCACCAATAATCACCATTTGGATTCTAGTCACATTTCCACAAGAAATGAGCAGAATTGTGCAAAGTAATTGAGGCATATCATTGCTCATGAATATTTCAACTCAATGGAACCAAAATGGTTACTTTGGCTCAAAATGGCGGCCAAAATATGTAAAGTGGTAAATATTGTCCCAGAGTGCCATGCAATCGATCGAAAGTCGTGGATGATGAATAAAATTGGCTGTTCTGTCATATATACATTGAATACTAACATTTATGATGCATTTTGGATAAGTGTTACTACTACATTACCAAAATTATTGGAATTTCTGTCAAAATCTGCAAAACATAATTTTTAAATAAGTTTGCACGATTTTTTCAAGTAAAATGAAACTATCTTTGGTGTTTGTTTTTATCCGTCTTAAATGCGTAACAATGAGAACTATCTATGGTGTTTATTGTTTTGATCCATCTTAAATGCCTCACATTTATGTGTTTTTAGAAAAACATACTCAAGCTGGCTTGCAAAATGTCCAAAAAATTGGTAGAAAAGTTGATATTTTCAAATATATCCCGGACATTATTCTCTGCTCTTCTGTAGGCCTTTTAGAAAGTCAAACAGGAGATTAGTTAAAAACTACTTAATAACATCAAATTCTTGGCCATTGGCATCAAGATTGATTGAATAATGTCATGAACACCGTTTCCTCCATTGTGCATATAAAAGGCCACCATGATGAAGAACTCTCTGACATTACCTCCCAATTAACATATACTTGAGTTATTATGGAAAGTGATGGCCACCAAAGGTCCAACTGTACAACTCATCCATGACAATACAATCATGTTATTTATACACTAACACCACACAAATGACCATGTAGCCATTTCCTTTATAAGCATACACCTCACCCATGACCATATTAACAACCACAATTAGGTCTACCCTTAAACCACACACATGACTACACAACCATTAGTCACCATTCAGGTACACCATGTATACTCCTACACTTCACCCATGACCATATAGTCACTTCCTGTATACATATTCACCACATTCGTGATCGTAGTCACTTCTTGTATACCTATTCGCCTCACCATTGGCCATACACTCACTCTCTGTATATATAATTGCTGCATTTATGGCCATATATCCACTCAAGATATACACTGCAACCATAACGTAGAATAACTCTGTATGCATATACTCATGACCAATGCCCATACTACCATTTTATATATACCAGTGCCCCGCACAGTGGCCATTCACACACTCCAGGCTTGAATATACTCCTCACTCAAGACAATTCAGCCACAACATTCGTGGTCATACAGTCACTCCTTGTTTAACAATTCACCTCACCATTGGCATCCAATCACTCCATGTATGTATATTGGTCACACCCATGCCATATAACCAATAAATATATACAATGTACATACACACCCCACCAATCCCGATTATAGAATCACTCTAGGTATACATCGACACCTCATCATTGACCACACATACCTTCTAGATATAGCAATACAACGCACATCACATCACCATTGGCCATACAGTCACTCCCTCTATAGTGTGGTCGTCAGAGGGTTCGACCCGGAAGAAATTGGTATAGAAGCGATTTTAGTATCATTAGAAGCAGGAGAATCTCCAGTATAACATATCCAAAATCCGCTAAAATCCGCTATGGGCAAAATTCACAATCCAATATGGCGTCCAACATGGCCGACACACACTTTGAAACCCATAGTATGGCCGTTAATGCGCAAATTGGCACTGCATTATGCAGGATTTAAGGGCGAGTATACACCATGAATTGAACTCCACATTCCAAGGTATAATTTGGGCCGTAAATACGTTCCAGAAATGAAGATGGCTACCAAAATGGCCGCCAAAACTGATAAACATACAGCTCGACTTAAATTCAAGCTGAACCAACATTGTGTTATTTTGAATCGCTGGAAGAAGGTAGTATAACCAAACAAGATAGAGGAACTTCTCCACCAATGTATTATCTTTCATTCTAAACTTTGTATGGTACCATAAGTGACTTCTGCAAACAGAGCTGGGCACCGGAGTGGTATGATTTGAAAGGTAATCGATACGGATGGCATCCAATCAACTAACACAAAGCATCCGGTTTTGAAGTTTGATTCCGACCCAAAGAGTAACCTAGAGCACCAATAATGAAATTAAGATGTTACTCAGCCAAAGGCTCAACATCAACTTCATCATCTCCGACAATAATAGCTTCTGAATTTCTGCAGCCTTCACCATGACAGTCACCACAGGCTACAACACATTTGAGTCCATTTTTTCTACAGGAACACAAATTAGCACCGCACGGATTTCTACTAGCCAGCTTGCATTTGCAGCGTACAAATTTTAATAGTGTTTCTGGTGCAGGAGCCAGGTCGGTCATAATGGGAACTAAATGAGAATCCTGAATTTGCCATCCCCAATCAGTTGGGTCCATAGTAGTGTTCCCCAGGGTTTTCCAGATAACCTCTTGCAAATGCACACGTAATCTATGGAAATAAGCCACTCGTTCTGTTGGTGGTAATTTCTGTGGATCTAAGGAGCCTCTTGTCGAGGATACCATTTCCATAAATTTTGTGTACCGCAAACCATTGAGGGTGTCACTCTGCTTTCCAGCATATAACGTCTTGAACAGTTTGACTCCAGCCTCGCCAACTTTATTTTTGTCAGCAGTGGTATCGTTCATAATGGATGATATCCGCTGTATTTCGGGGGACTCGATCTTTTTTAAGATGCCGGTTTTGCCCTGGCCATATGTAGCAGATGTTGTATCACACCAGGCCCAGGCATGGATAAAGAGAATATGCGCCGTTTTTACTTTGCCGGCCTTCTGCACAAGATCTCGTATTTTCCATTTGGCTCTGCCACCCTTGACTGTCTTTCGTGCTTCTGAAACAAAATAAACATCTGCCATGTCTTCAACCCAATGGTACAAGAGAAGAATTAGCAGATCCGTATCATCTGCAGCCATAATAACATCGGTCCCTCGAGATGCAAACTCAAGGGCGGACGACACTATCATCGTATCTGCATCACCACTGCTGTTGCGTACCATTTGTCCATCAGCTATCAGCAATCGCCCCAACAGTTTGATAAACTGAGTTTTGTTTTTCTCATTTGATAAATATGCCTCCTGATTATAATGTGCCTCCACATTCTCAGATAAACGAATATCGGCACAACACTTTCCGATTTGTCTACTGTGCTCGTGGTCCTTGATGGCCGGACCAATTTCATAACCATCGAAAACAACGCAAGCATTTGCGTACTTGGATCGAACATAGCAGACGTATTGGTTAGCAATTTCAATGTAAGTGGATTTTTTTGCCCACTTGACACGATGCAACAGAGCCCCACCGTCAACAACATGCATAGCAACAGATGGGAGGTTTGTCTGCTCAGAATAATCAGTGAGAGCCTTAGCCAAATGCGTTTTAGTTGGCTTTCTCATTAAATTGTCCTTAAACAGTGATGTGGGTGCTGCAGTTAGTTCATATTTAAAATATGTTGCCATATTCTCCTCTCGCTGTGCAATAGCAATCAACCGTGAGAAGAGAATTGTCGGGTTAATGTGCACTTTTTTATTATCTATTTTAACTCCCGGCTGCAGACTGTCCAGTGCTTTGACATGTTCGCTCTTTTTTATGGACGCTACAGCAACACTCAATCCATCTATCTTTTCTTGTATTCCCATACCCACTATTTCTGTCTGATCGCAGTTCACACCGTCACCATCTGCAGCCGTGAGGCCAGACGATAGGGAACGCAACTTGGTTTCGTTCATATCGAATGGTTCATGGTCAGCGAACCACTGCTCGAGCTTCAACAGATCATTGTAATCTCGAATTCTTCTTGAGGTACCCAGTTCAATATGCTGCTCGCTAGTATTGTGTTTGGCGCATGTCAAGGTTGTCATTGATTCGTGTATTTCAGCACACTTGTGCATACTGAATACCCACTGCTGGCGGACAGAATCTGTCATACCCCTCCCCCTTGTCAGACCATCTCTACTCTTAATCGACCTCATTAGGACCTGTTCTATGATCAAATCAGTCGACAGACCTGCCCAAAACCTGCTACTTCTACGAACAGTGTGGAAACCATGCTCTGCAAATGACTTATACAATACCGGATGAGTCAACGGTAGCTCAATATCAGCTGGAGATAGAGGCGGCAGCTTTTCGCATAATGTATGTGTCCTGTGGCAGCAAAGAGATTTAACATCTTTCCTGTCGTGAGGAGATGTAAGTGCCAATCTCCTGTCCTCTCAGCTCATATGAAATCTTTTAAATATTGTACATAAATAACATACTGCAGCCATGGTCTTGCCGTTGGTGATTTCTCTGCAAGCAATGTTTTGTACTCAGCCAAACACTGTTCGAGCTTGATAAATTTGTCTGGAAGAGCATCACTTGGAAAATGTATGTTTCTTTCTTCAACATCATCAAACAATGTTCTAAGTGTCTCAGTTTCCACTGTGCTTAGTCCAGGTAATTGCTCATTCGTAGTCGGACAATGTTCACATGCTTCATTTTCTGGAGAAGATATGTAATCTTCGTCCTTGCGTTGTGTCGACGTATGCGGCTGGTCAGATTCTGGTTGGTCTGTGTCCATAATTGTAAAATGAGACGATGGTACCACTTCTCTTACTAACTTGTTGACCAGGGCCGCTTCTACTAGGAAATGACCACGTAAAGCTCTTGAGATTGCTTTACCAGAGACCATTTGCTGAACTGCATTTGAGCCATAGACCCTTTCTAATGCCTCTTCCAGCGCAGAGCCTTTCATCATTGCACCAATGCTTCCCAAAGCTCATCATGACGTGAAAGCCACCGAGTCTACAGACTACATTCATAGACCGCGAAGTGATTATTCCAACCGCCTTGAGCCACAGGGGCTGATCAAATGTCAAGCAAGGGGTCGAGATATTTAATTTGTTGGCCTGACTCTGGATGAAAACCAATGTCGAATAGATAGTCTTCATCCGATGGATTCAAATCAATTATCGGCAAAAACACAACTTCCGATTTCTTGGAAGGATCACTGCCAGAATCAGCGAATATATGCTGCATATAACCTGTCCAATTGGGTCGAGGTTTAATCGCATTTCTGAATAGCCACCCAGAATGCCAGAGCAAATCTGAATTCATATCGGGGGGCAATGTATGGGGGAACTGTAATTGAATAAGAGGTTTGTATGCAATTGTCGATAGACCCTTCTCTGGACAGCTGGCATACTGATGAATAGGTATCCCTTTGTCTTTGACTATGTTATCAACATTAGCACGTTTTTGTCTAATGACTACTTGTGGCTCCGGGCGGAGTGGCGAATCGTCTGTTGGGGTGCACCTGGCAATTATTCCCATCCCATGAAATGTCCCATGACCATCTAGAGTAGCAACATTATGGTCAACATTATCTGCGACCCACTGCGTGAAGGAGCCAGGGAAATATTCACTTGGAAGACTTTCATGATCTTGGGCCTGAATTACTGACTGTTTGTACCTTTCAACTTCGTCATATGTGATCGAAAAGCCTAACCGAGATAGTTCTGTCACAAGACATTTAGATCCAAACATATGATCAAGTTCAACGCCAAGGCCAAATAGAGTTGGTGCCAGCACTGATTTTGGTCTTGCGGATTGAATTATAGAATGTCCAATACTGATCTGCTTCAATTCCGAAGGGATCAGGACTTCCAGCAGACATAACATATGTGATGGTATCCAGCCCTTTCCTCGTTCAATGTTGGTTATGTCCTCGCTTGTAGGGTATGAATTAGTAGTATACGTCATCTCCCTCAGTTGTGCTCGAATAATCTTAGCTGCTGTCATAATTATTCTCTTGTGTTCTTCTTCAATGTCAGTTTTCTTATCGGTGTACCACTTCTCGTTGATAATAAAGCTAGCCATGTTTCTGAAGCAAATCACGTTGCTCCTACCCTGGACATCGGCAAAGAATATGTATGACCCATAGTGATCCTGTAGTTTTTCTTTCAACCATTTTTGTGTATAAACTTCCGACCCCTCAGCGAATTCTACCATCTTATCATGAAGTTCAGATAGCGTATACAGCTCCGCACCAGCTTCCGACTCAATCCATACACATACCTTTTGAAACGGTTTTTGCCTTGAATTGTCTGTTTTTCTACCGATCTGTTTACGTTCAGATGGATTCGGGATTATCTCCTTGTTCGACTTAAAACGGGACAAACATATGCTATGGTAGACAGCTTGAGCTGCAACCAGATCGATACAACCATTAAGCCTTTTCTGGACCTCAAAACTTATCGAATCCCCCCTTTCTGCACAACAATCTAATAGACTCTCACGCATTGGGAGTGTTGAACATCGATGCACTTGTGTTCTGTCAGTATGTTTGGGGTCAAACGGGGCTGCTTTCCCACAAAACAGACAGTCCTCTTTGTAATTGAAATCTGCCAGACTTGACCGGAGCCTCTTTGTAGATGACAGATCAACAGAATCTGAGCTCTCACACAAACCTCTCTTGCTGTCTGTGAAATTCCGACGGCAAATTTGGTGTACCAAAACTTTCCCTATGGGTGTTGTATTGAGTCGACGATTTAGATTTAGCTCCAGCCTACCCCGTTTCTCGGCGAAATAAATGAGAGTCAGTATGCCTTTCCTAGAAACATTGACTGCCGGATCATCTTCAAAACCAAGCTTACAGTCGATACAGTGATCTTCAGAAATATAACTAATATCCGATGATGCTTTCTCGTCTGCCATAGCTACTAATAATACAATGCGATAAATTCAATAATGGAGCATAGAATATCAAAAATATATATTGCAGTATAACGATCTCACTGAGATACCCTCATCAATGAGAATCTTTTATCAAACAGGTCTCAAGCGTGCGTTGTCACTGTTCGGTTTCAGCAAGAGATCTGAATTCGTAAAACAACTGCTATATACTACATTCAAATGTTTTCCGTGACAAATTGACTTGCAGAAGCTATATATCTGACGCACATGCTCGCAGAGTCTGAATAATAAAGCGCGTTTCGTGTATAAAGGGCGTCTATACAAAGCCCAAGACAATAAAGAGCGCAACTTGCGCTAAATTATCTGATGAATACGGGGACAACAATCTGTTACGTGCATTTTATGCAGACCATAGTATATGGTATAAGTAATAGAACATATATTAATATTCAATAATATATGTGTCAAAATATCATGAACGATGTGTAGGCCTATCAATATATTTTTATAAACGCTCTTTATTGTCGACGCTATACTTTTTCCCGCAGCCAACGTATCACACGATCATGTGTATTACGTATCCCGAATTATTTCCGACTATTAGCTTCCAAGATATGTCTGATTTGGGCCGTCAATCTGATTATGTTAGCTGAGACGTGAGGCATATCCGATATGAACACAGGAAAGGAGGTCCCTATTTCAACGTGCAATAAAAAATCGCTTATATACCAATTTCTTCTGGGTTGACCCCTTTTTTTGCGTACCACGACCACACTACTATGCCTTTTCTTCACACCAATGGCCCACTCATGATATACATATACACCCCACTCATTACCATAGAGTCAATCGAGGTATACGTATACGTATGCAAAAACACTTCAACAATCATGACCGTACAGTCATTCCATGAACACCTATATACATTACATATAAGCATACAACCACTCACCATTTATCCATACACCCACAGTTCCACACATGAGCATACAGCCAACATATGTATACATATACACCCATCCATGACAATAGTCACCCAAGGTACGCATGTATATCACACACATGACCATAGTCACTATATATACATAAACAAAACACATATGAACATACATCTACTATCAGTACACGTATACACCACTTAATTAACCATACAAACAATCCTTGTATATGTATTCACCTCACACATGACCATAGTCACCCCTTGTATACCTATACATCTCACCATAGGCACCCCGTCACCATATAACCACTCCTTCGCACATTCATGGCCATACAATAGCTCCCTGTAGAACTATTCACCTTATCTATGACCGAACATTCACTCCCTGGCTGCCATTTGGACATACACAATATACTAAATTGAATCCCATGCTAATTGTCGAGAGCAGCCACATAATATGGTTTCACTCGGTTCTGTTTAGACGTTCTGCCCATTTCCATTCAAAAATATCGCCAGAGTCCCAGAAGACATTTTTGGCAAAATTCCATACTACAGTTCACCATTTAAAATTTGTCATGCCTAAGAAGGTACAGGGATAACGAGAATGAAACATGTAGTAGTCATTGGATTATGCATAACATTGTAATAACCACCAAGTGAGTTATAATTTGCTAACTCTTGGGAACAGAGAATAATGTTCGGAATATATGTAATTTTGTTTTGTACCAAATTGGTTGCCATTTTGGAAGCCATCTTGAGTAATTTTGTCTAAAACACATTCGTGTGACGCATTTAAGACAGATCAAAACAATAAACATCTTTGATACCAAAAATAGTTCCATTTACTTGAATAAATGGCCCAAACCTGAAAAGTAAATTTTTGCCAATTTTGATGTCAAGTTTGTGATAGAAAAATCCAATAATTCTGGTAATGTCAGTGGTTACATTAGTGATACTTAACCATTGTGCATCAGAAATGTTAGTATTTAAAGTATATAAGACAGAATAGCCAATTTTATTCATCGACCACAACTTGTAAGCGATTACATGGCATGCTGGGCCAATATTTACCATTTCCCAGGTTTTGGTCGCCATTTTGGCAGCCATTTTCAGAACAAGTGACAATTTTGGTTCCATTGAGTTGAAATATTCATAAGTCATGGTATGCCTCACTTAGTTTGCACAATTCTGCCCATTTCTTGTTAAAATATGACTAGAATCCTACTGGTGACTTTTTGTGAAATTTCATACCGAGTTCTGTAAAATATAATTTTTGAGGGATCGGAAGGGACTAGGACCTCATGAATGGAATATTTCATGGCTCAAATGATCAGTTAATATGAATAATACAAAAATAAAGTCACAATTCTGAACAAATTCCATACAGCAGAAACTAATCTAGAAGATATTAGTGAAAACATGTCAAATTTTCCACTTACGGCTACCATTTTGACAGCCAACTTGATGGGAATTCCAATTTTACCATCAAAATGTGGCATTATATCTCTCAGAGTCATACTTACTGTATATGCCGAATTTAAAATCGCATATTTCATGGTAAGATTAATTGGGACATTTAATAAATAATATAATCATGAAACGCTCTTTAAATTCTGAAAACCCCTTAAAAGAGGGGTTAAAGTAAAATTTCAGCGTGACTCCATATCTAATATCAATAAGTATGTCAATATGTACATATGTGCAAAGTTTCATGCTTTAGTCACAATTTGAACAATTGCCTTGAAAATTTGACTTAATCTACTCCACTATATAATTGCAATGTCTAAGTAAGACAAGATGTACATGTCAATATCAACATTCATGACAGGTTTCATAACAATCGAATCAGGGATGTGGTGATTATGGTGTGCCAAAGGATTTAGTGATGCAAAAAGGAAATTATAAAATGGCCACCGGCAGCCATGTTTTTTTCTGAATTACCCCAAAATGACTTGTTCCCATCTACAGCCTTTACAAATCTCATAATGATCTGACCAAAGGTACGACCTGTAGCCTGTGCCAAAGAATTTAGTCATTCAAAGAGTGAAATCAAATATGGCTGCTGGTGGCCATGTTTCTTAGCCAAACGACCCCAAAATGACTCGTTCCCCATCTAAATGTCAATGTCAACAGCATTTACAAATCCCATCTACATGTCATTGTTAACATCCATGACAAATTTCATGAAGATCCATTCAATGCTACGACCTGTAGCCCGCGCCAAAGGATTTAGTCATGTATAGAGTAAAATCTAAGATGCCTGCTGGCGGCCATGTTTTTGGTCTGAACAACCACAAAATAACTCGTTCCCATCTACATGTCAATATTAACATCCAGGACGAATTTCATGATGATCAGACGAATAATACGACCTGTACGTATTCCGCACAAATGGATTTAATTTTGAAATCCAAGATGGCCACCAGCAGTCATGTTTTTGGGCCGAATGACCCCAAAATGACTCGTTCCCTTCTACATGTCATTGTTAACATCTATGACTACTCTCATGAAGATCTGACCAAAGCTACGACCTGTATCCCGCGCCAAAGGATTTATTCATGCAAAGAGTAAAATCCAAGATGGCTGCTGGTGGCCATGATTTTTGGCCGAATGACCGCAAAGTGACTCGTTCCCATCTACATGTCAATATTAACATCCAAAACAAATTTTATGAAGATTAGACCAAAGGTACGACCTGTAGCCCGCACCAAAGGATTTAATCATGCAAAGAGTAAAATCCAAGATGGCTGCTGGTGGCCATGTTTTTAGCCGAATGACCCCAAAATCACTCGTTCCCATCTACATGTCAATATTAACATCCATGACAAATTTCATGATGATCAGACGAACAGTACGACTTGTAGCCCGCGCCAATGGATAGAATTTTGAAATCCAAGATGGCCGCCAGTGGCCATGTTTTTGTCCGATTGACCCCAAAATGACTCGTTCCCATCTACATGTCAATGTCAACATTCTTGACAAATTTCATAAAGATCAGACCAAAGGTACGACCTGTAGCCCACGCCAAAGGATTTAGTCATACAAAGAGTAAAATCCAAGATGGCTGCTGGT
Source organism: Siphonodentalium dalli (assembly GCA_032622095.1). Classification (NCBI taxonomy): domain Eukaryota; kingdom Metazoa; phylum Mollusca; class Scaphopoda; order Gadilida; family Siphonodentaliidae; genus Siphonodentalium; species Siphonodentalium dalli. Next base: position 28,899,309 of record CP136061.1, read on the forward strand.
GGCCATTTATTTTGGCCGGACGACCCCAAAATGACTCGTTTCCTATCTACATGTCATTGTTAACATCCATGACAAATTTCATGATGTTCTGACCAAAGCTACGACCTGTAGCCCGCGCCAAAGGATTTAGTCATGCAAAGAGTAAAATCCAAGATGGCTGCTGGCGGCCATGTTTTTTGCCGAATGACCCCAAAATGACTCGTTCCCATCTACATGTCAATGTCAACATTCTTGACAAATTTCATAAAGATCAGACCAAAGGTACGACCTGTAGCCCACGCCAAAGGATTTAGTCATGCAAAGAGTAAAATCCAAGATGGCTGCTGGCGGCCATGTTTTTTGGCCGAACGACCCAAAAATGACTCGTTCCCATCTACATCTCATTATTAACATCCATGACAAATTTCATAAAGTTCCGACCAAAGCTATGACCTGTAGCCCACGCCAAAGGATTTAGTCATGCAAAGAGTAAAATCCAAGATGGCTGCTAGCAGCCATGTTTTTTGGCCGAACAACCCCAAAATCACTCGTTCCCATCTACATGTCAATATTAAGATCCATGACAAATTTCATGATGATCAGACGAACAGTACGACCTGTAGCCCGCGCCAATGGATTGAATTTAGAAATCCAAGATGGCTGCCAGCGGCCATGTTTTTTGACCGAATGACCCCAAAATAACTCGTTCCCATCTACATGTCAATGTCAACATTCATGACAAATTTCATAAAGATTAGACCAAAGGTATGACCTGTAGCCCGCGCCAAAGGAAATTGTTGACAGACACACGGACACACGCACGCACGGACGCCAAACCATGGCAATAGCTCAAACTTACAAAGTAAGTTGAGCTAAAAAGTGGCCGCAGAGACTCCAGACAAGATTGCGTCCATCATGGCGGCCATTTAAATAAAAGTGTCAATGACACTGTAGCTCAACTTGGAAAGGAGATCATTTAATGTATTACAGTCAATGGAGCGATTAGGAATGTGGAAAGTTGAATGTCTAATACTAGTTTATAGACATGAAGAGAAAAGTAAAATCCAAGATGGCTGCTGGCGGCCATGTTTTTCGGCCGAATGACCCCAAAATGAGTCGTTTCCCATCTACATGTCATCGTTAACATCCATGACAAATTTTATGACGATCAGACTAAAGGTACGACCTGTAGCCGATGCTAAAGAATTTAGTCATACAAAGAGTAAAATCCAAGATGGCTGCTGGCAGCCATGTTTTTTGGCCGAATGACCCCAAAATTACTCGTTCCAATCTACATGTCAATATTAACATCCATGACAAATTTCATGATGATCAGATGAACAGTACGACCTGTGGCCTGTGCTGATGGATTAAATTTTGAAATCCAAGATGGCCACTGGCGGCCATGTTTTTTGTCCGAATGACCCCAAAATGACTCGTTCCCATCTACATTCCAATTTCAACAGCCATGACAAATGTTATGATGATCAGATTAAAGGTACGACCTGTAGCCCGTGCTAAAGGATTTAGTCATACAAAGAGTAAAATCAAAGATGGCTGCTGGCAGCCATGTTTTTTGGCCGAATGACCCCAAAATGACTCGTTCTCATCTACATGTCATTATTAACATTCATGACAAATTTTATGATAAACAGACTAAAGGTAAAACCTGTAGCCCATGCTAAAGGATTTAGTCATACAATGAGTAAAATCCAAGATGACTGCTGGCAACCATGTTTTTTGGCCGAATGACCCCAAAATTACTCGTTCCCATCTACATGTCATTGTTAATATCCATGACAAATTTTATGATGATCAGACTAAAGATACGACTTGCAGCCCGTGCTAAAGAATTTAGTCATACAAAGAGTAAAATCCAAGATGACTGCTGGCGGCCATGTTTTTAGGCCGAATGACCCCAAAATTACTCGTTCCCATCTACATGTCAATATTATCATCCATGACAAATTTCATGATGATCAGACAAACTGTACGACCTGTGGCCCGTGCTAATGGATCAAATTTTGAAATCTAAGATGGACGCTGGTGGCCATATTTTTTCGTCCGAATGACCCCAAAATGACTCGTTCCCATCTACATTCCAATTTCAAATTTGACAAATTTTATGATGATCAGACTAAAGGTACGACCTGTAACCGGTGCTAAAGGATTTAGTAATACAAAGAGTAAAATCAAAGATGGCTGCTGGCGGCCATGTTTTTTGGCCGAATGACCCCAAAATGACTCGTTCCCATCTACATGTCAATATTAACATCCATGACAAATTTCATGATGATCAGACGAACAATAATTCTGGTAATGTCAGTGGTTGCATTAGTGATACTTAACCATTGTGCATCAGAAATGTTAGTATTTAAAGTATATAAGACAGAATAGCCAATTGTATTCATCGACCACAACTTGTAAGCGATTACATGGCATGCTGGGCCAATATTTACCATTTCCCAGGTTTTGGTCGCCATTTTGGCAGCCATTTTCAGAACAAGTGACAATTTTGGTTCCATTGAGTTGAAATATTCATAAGTCATGGTATGCCTCACTTAGTTTGCACAATTCTGCCCATTTCTTGTTAAAATATGACTAGAATCCTACTGGTGACTTTTTATGAAATTTCATACCGAGTTCTGTAAAATATAATTTTTGAGGGATCGGAAGGGACTAGGACCTCATGAATGGAATATTTCATGGCTCAAATGATCAGTTAATATGAATAATACAAAAATAAAGTCACAATTCTGAACAAATTCCATACAGCAGAAACTAATCTAGAAGATATTAGTGAAAACATGTCAAATTTTCCACTTACGGCTACCATTTTGACAGCCAACTTGATGGGAATTCCAATTTTACCATCAAAATGTGGCATTATATCTCTCAGAGTCATACTTACTGTATATGCCGAATTTAAAATCGCATATTTCATGGTAAGATTAATTGGGACATTTAATAAATAATATAATCATGAAACGCTCTTTAAATTCTGAAAACCCCTTAAAAGAGGGGTTAAAGTAAAATTTCAGCGTGACTCCATATCTAATATCAATAAGTATGTCAATATGTACATATGTGCAAAGTTTCATGCTTTAGTCACAATTTGAACAATTGCCTTGAAAATTTGACTTAATCTACTCCACTATATAATTGCAATGTCTAAGTAAGACAAGATGTACATGTCAATATCAACATTCATGACAGGTTTCATAACAATCGAATCAGGGATGTGGTGATTATGGTGTGCCAAAGGATTTAGTGATGCAAAAAGGAAATTATAAAATTGCCACCGGCAGCCATGTTTTTTTCTGAATTACCCCAAAATGACTTGTTCCCATCTACAGCCTTTACAAATCTCATAATGATCTGACCAAAGGTACGACCTGTAGCCTGTGCCAAAGGATTTAGTCATTCAAAGAGTGAAATCAAATATGGCTGCTGGTGGCCATGTTTCTTAGCCAAACGACCCCAAAATGACTCGTTCCCCATCTAAATGTCAATGTCAACAGCATTTACAAATCCCATCTACATGTCATTGTTAACATCCATGACAAATTTCATGAAGATCCATTCAATGCTACGACCTGTAGCCCGCGCCAAAGGATTTAGTCATGTATAGAGTAAAATCTAAGATGCCTGCTGGCGGCCATGTTTTTGGTCTGAACAACCACAAAATAACTCGTTCCCATCTACATGTCAATATTAACATCCAGGACGAATTTCATGATGATCAGACGAATAATACGACCTGTACGTATTCCGCACAAATGGATTTAATTTTGAAATCCAAGATGGCCACCAGCAGTCATGTTTTTGGGCCGAATGACCCCAAAATGACTCGTTCCCTTCTACATGTCATTGTTAACATCTATGACTACTCTCATGAAGATCTGACCAAAGCTACGACCTGTATCCCGCGCCAAAGGATTTATTCATGCAAAGAGTAAAATCCAAGATGGCTGCTGGTGGCCATGATTTTTGGCCGAATGACCGCAAAGTGACTCGTTCCCATCTACATGTCAATATTAACATCCAAAACAAATTTTATGAAGATTAGACCAAAGGTACGACCTGTAGCCCGCACCAAAGGATTTAATCATGCAAAGAGTAAAATCCAAGATGGCTGCTGGTGGCCATGTTTTTAGCCGAATGACCCCAAAATCACTCGTTCCCATCTACATGTCAATATTAACATCCATGACAAATTTCATGATGATCAGACGAACAGTACGACTTGTAGCCCGCGCCAATGGATAGAATTTTGAAATCCAAGATGGCCGCCAGTGGCCATGTTTTTGTCCGATTGACCCCAAAATGACTCGTTCCCATCTACATGTCAATGTCAACATTCTTGACAAATTTCATAAAGATCAGACCAAAGGTACGACCTGTAGCCCACGCCAAAGGATTTAGTCATACAAAGAGTAAAATCCAAGATGGCTGCTGGTGGCCATTTATTTTGGCCGGACGACCCCAAAATGACTCGTTTCCAATCTACATGTCATTGTTAACATCCATGACAAATTTCATGATGTTCTGACCAAAGCTACGACCTGTAGCCCGCGCCAAAGGATTTAGTCATGCAAAGAGTAAAATCCAAGATGGCTGCTGGCGGCCATGTTTTTTGCCGAATGACCCCAAAATGACTCGTTCCCATCTACATGTCAATGTCAACATTCTTGACAAATTTCATAAAGATCAGACCAAAGGTACGACCTGTAGCCCGCGCCAAAGGATTTAGTCATGCAAAGAGTAAAATCCAAGATGGCTGCTGGCGGCCATGTTTTTTGGCCGAACGACCCAAAAATGACTCGTTCCCATCTACATCTCATTATTAACATCCATGACAAATTTCATAAAGTTCCGACCAAAGCTACGACCTGTAGCCCACGCCAAAGGATTTAGTCATGCAAAGAGTAAAATCCAAGATGGCTGCTAGCAGCCATGTTTTTTGGCCGAACAACCCCAAAATCACTCGTTCCCATCTACATGTCAATATTAAGATCCATGACAAATTTCATGATGATCAGACGAACAGTACGACCTGTAGCCCGCGCCAATGGATTGAATTTAGAAATCCAAGATGGCTGCCAGCGGCCATGTTGTTTGACCGAATGACCCCAATATAACTCGTTCCCCTCTACATGTCAATGTCAACATTCATGACAAATTTCATAAAGATTAGACCAAAGGTATGACCTGTAGCCCGCGCCAAAGGAAATTGTTGACAGACACACGGACACACGCCCACACGCACGCACGGACGCCAAACCATGGCAATAGCTCAAACTTACAAAGTAAGTTGAGCTAAAAAGTGGCCGCAGAGACTCCAGACAAGATGGCGTCCATCATGGCGGCCATTTAAATGAAAGTGTCAATGACACTGTAGCTCAACTTGGAAAGGAGATCATTTAATGTATTACAGTCAATGGAGCGATTAGGAATGTGGTAAGTTGAATGTCTAATACTAGTTTATAGACATGAAGAGAAAAGTAAAATCCAAGATGGCTGCTGGCGGCCATGTTTTTCGGCCGAATGACCCCAAAATGAGTCGTTTCCCATCTACATGTCATCGTTAACATCCATGACAAATTTTATGACGATCAGACTAAAGGTACGACCTGTAGCCGATGCTAAAGAATTTAGTCATACAAAGAGTAAAATCCAAGATGGCTGCTGGCAGCCATGTTTTTTTGGCCGAATGACCCCAAAATTACTCGTTCCCATCTACATGTCAATATTAACATCCATGACAAATTTCATGATGATCAGATGAACAGTACGACCTGTGGCCTGTGCTGATGGATTAAATTTTTAAATCCAAGATGGCCACTGGCGGCCATGTTTTTTGTCCGAATGACCCCAAAATGACTCGTTCCCATCTACATTCCAATTTCAACAGCCATGACAAATGTTATGATGATCAGATTAAAGGTACGACCTGTAGCCCGTGCTAAAGGATTTAGTCATACAAAGAGTAAAATCAAAGATGGCTGCTGGCGGCCATGTTTTTTGGCCGAATGACCCCAAAATGACTCGTTCTCATCTACATGTCATTATTAACATTCATGACAAATTTTATGATAAACAGACTAAAGGTAAAACCTGTAGCCCATGCTAAAGGATTTAGTCATACAATGAGTAAAATCCAAGATGACTGCTGGCAACCATGTTTTTTGGCCGAATGACCCCAAAATTACTCGTTCCCATCTACATGTCATTGTTAATATCCATGACAAATTTTATGATGATCAGACTAAAGATACGACTTGCAGCCCGTGCTAAAGAATTTAGTCATACAAAGAGTAAAATCCAAGATGACTGCTGGCGGCCATGTTTTTAGGCCGAATGACCCCAAAATTACTCGTTCCCATCTACATGTCAATATTATCATCCATGACAAATTTCATGATGATCAGACAAACTGTACGACCTGTGGCCCGTGCTAATGGATCAAATTTTGAAATCTAAGATGGACGCTGGTGGCCATATTTTTTCGTCCGAATGACCCCAAAATGACTCGTTCCCATCTACATTCCAATTTCAAATTTGACAAATTTTATGATGATCAGACTAAAGGTACGACCTGTAACCGGTGCTAAAGGATTTAGTAATACAAAGAGTAAAATCAAAGATGGCTGCTGGCGGCCATGTTTTTTGGCCGAATGACCCCAAAATGACTCGTTCCCATCTACATGTCAATATTAACATCCATGACAAATTTCATGATGATCAGACGAACAGTACGACCTGTAGCACGCGCCAATGGATAGAATTTTGAAATCCAAGATGGCCGCCAGTGGCCATGTTTTTTGTCCGATTGACCCCAAAATGACTCGTTCCCATCTACATGTCAATATCAACATTCTTGACAAATTTCATAAAGATCAGACCAAAGCTACGACCTGTAGCCCACGCCAAAGGATTTAGTCATACAAAGAGTAAAATCCAAGATGGCTGCTGGTGGCCATTTTTTTTGGCCGGACGACCCCAAAATGACTCGTTTCCCATCTACATGTCATTGTTAACATCCATGACAAATTTCATGAAGTTCTGACCAAAGCTACGACCTGTAGCCCGCGCCAAATGATTTAGTCATGCAAAGAGTAAAATCAAAGATGGCTGCTGGCGGTCATGTTTTTTGCCGAATGACCCCAAAATCACTCGTTCTCATCTACATGTCAATATTAACATCCATGACAAAGTTCATGATGATCAGACAAACAGTACGACCTGTAGCCCGCGCCAATGGATTGAATTTTGAAATCCAAGATGGCCACCAGCGGCCATGTTTTTTGACCGAATGACCCCAAAATGACTCGTTCCCATCTACATGTCAATGTCAACATTCATGCCAAATTTCATAAAGATCAGACCAAAGGTACGACCTGTAGCCCGCGCCAAAGGATTTAGTCATGCAAAGAGTAAAATCCAAGATGGCTGCTGGCGGCCATGTTTTTTGGCCGAACGACCCAAAAATGACTCGTTCCCATCTACATCTCATTATTAACATCCATGACAAATTTCATAAAGTTCCGACCAAAGCTACGACCTGTAGCCCGCGCCAAAGGATTTAGTCATGCAAAGAGTAAAATCCAAGATGGCTGCTAGCAGCCATGTTTTTTGGCCGAACAACCCCAAAATCACTCTTTCCATCTACATGTCAATATTAAGATCCATGACAAATTTCATGATTATCAGACGAACAGTACGACCTATAGCCAGCGCCAATGGATTGAATTTAGAAATCCAAGATGGCTGCCAGCGGCCATGTTTTTTGACCGAATGACCCCAAAATAACTCGTTCCCATCTACATGTCAATGTCAACATTCATGACAAATTTCATAAAGATTAGACCAAAGGTATGACCTGTAGCCCGCGCCAAAGGAAATTGTTGACAGACACACGGACACACGCGCACATGCACGCACGGACACCAAACCATGGCAATAGCTCAAACTTACAAAGTAAGTTGAGCTAAAAAGTGGCCGCAGAGACTCCAGACAAGATGGCGTCCATCATGGCGGCCATTTAAATGAAAGTGTCAATGACACTGTAGCTCAACTTGGAAAGGAGATAATTTAATGTATTACAGTCAATGGAGCGATTAGGAATGTGGAAAGTTGAATGTCTAATACTAGTTTATAGACATGAAGAGAAAAGTAAATTTTAAGACGATCAGACTAAAGGTACGACCTGTAGCCCATGCTAAAGAATTTAGTCATACAAAGAGTAAAATCCAAGATGGCTGCTGGCGGCCATGTTTTATGTCTGAATGACCCCAAAATGATTCGTTCCTATTTACATTCCAATTTCAACAGCCATGACAAATTTTATGATGATCAGACTAAAGGTACGACCTGTAGCCCGTGCTAAAGGATTTAGTCATACAAAGAGTAAAATCCAAGATGGCTGCTGGCGGCCATGTTTTTTGGCCGAATGACCCCAAAATGACTCGTTCCCATCTACATGTCATTATTAACATTCATGAGAAATTTTATGATGATCAGACTAAAGGTACGACCTGTAGCATGTGCTAAAGGATTTATTCATACAAAGAGTAAAATCCAAGATGGCTGCTGGCAACCATGTTTTTCAGTCAAATGACCCCAAAATGAGTCGTTCCCATCTGCATGTCATTTTTAACATCCATGACAAATTTTATGATGATCAGACTAAAGAATTTAGTCATACAAAGATAAAAATCCAAGATGGCTGCTGGTGGCCATGTTTTTTGTCCGATTGACCCCAAAATGACTCGTTCCCATCTACATGTCAATGTCAACATTCTTGACAAATTTCATAAAGATCAGACCAAAGGTACGACCTGTATCACACACCAAAGGATTTAGTCATACAAAGAGTAAAATCCTAAGATGGCTGCTGGTGGCCATTTTTTTTGGCCGGACGACCCCAAAATGACACATTTCCCATCTACATGTCATTGTTAACATCCATGACAAATTTCATGAAGTTCCGACCAAAGCTACGACCTGTAGCCCGCGCCAAAGGATTTAGTCATGCAAAGAGTAAAATCCAAGATGGCTGCTGGCGGTCATGTTTTTTGCCGAATGACCTCAAAATCACTCGTTCTCATCTACATGTCAATATTAAGATCCATGACAAATTTCATGATGATCAGACGAACAGTACGACCTGTAGCCCTCGCCAATGGATTGAATTTAGAAATCCAAGATGGCTGCCAGTGGCCATGTTTTTTGACCGAATGACCCCAAAATAACTCGTTCCCATCTACATGTCAATGTCAACATTCATAAAGATTAGACCAAAGGTATGACCTGTAGCCCGCGCCAAAGGAAATTGTTGACAGACACACGGACACACGCACGCACGGACGACGGACGCCAAACCATGGCAATAGCTCAAACTTACAAAGTAAGTTGAGCTAAAAAGTGGCCGCAGAGACTCCAGACAAGATGGCGTCCATCATGGCGGCCATTTAAATGAAAGTGTCAATGACACTGTAGCTCAACTTGGAAAGGAGATAATTTAATGTATTACAGTCAATGGAGCGATTAGGAATGTGGAAAGTTGAATGTCTAATACTAGTTTATAGACATGAAGAGAAAAGTAAGCGTAGGTGCGCCGAAATGGGCCACGGTATACACCACCCTTACACCTGGTGCATGTCATGCGTGTCTGTTTTTTTTTTGGTGTGGTAAGATTGTATTTCCACATCAGTTTCGAAGCCTTTATGATTCAACTACGTACATTTTTGTCTGGATAATACTATGCTAGCCTCCCTCAAAACAGTCGGATTGACTAAAGGATAATGTCTCTATAGCATGAATGTATGCGTTTTTTATTATCCTCTCTCAGGGTTAGTGTCAGTATGTGGGCGGTATTATTCAAGACAATGTCAGGAACTGTGGTGCATTTATTTCACTATGTATTTAAAGAACAATTTACAGTCTCGATGGCAATGGCTGTGGACGTTGGGGAACGCGACCTTTATGGTCATATAGCTTTATATATATATAACTTTAGAATATAGTAGTTAATGTCTCATGCAGGAAAATGGTCGCAATGGTGATGGATATGTTCGGTGAGACGATTGCTGGATGCCAACAAGCTTGTTCTTATGATCATGTTCAAGGAGTTTGGGTATGTTATGCATTATGGTCTTCTACGCCTTAGCAGAAATGCATCCGTCAAATGTCGGGCTTTCAACATTCGAAGCCATATACAGAAGTTGTCCGGGTACCTCAGTGCATTAGATGAGTATGTGAATTGATGAACCATATATTGAGAAGTGGCTGTTTGGGAAGATCACCAGGTGTAGACGTTGTTATCCCCATTAGGTCACCAAAGCTGACAATACGCAGATAGGTAGGTCCTTCTGAAAGCTAGTATACGTATCGACCGAATACCTTTCTAGAGTATCGCACAAGATGACACCTATACCCCATATGTAGCATCTGAATTATACCATAAGCTATACCACGAATGAAGCTCGCTAAGAATTCTAAGCTTTCGAAACAAACACGTGAGCTGGACACCGGCATATGTATTGTTAGAAACATTCCGATTAGTGGGACCCTTCTACAGAAGTGTAGTAAACTGTTGTTGTGAGCGAGATAGATTAATCTGACGAAGAGCGGGGAAACAGGTCTAGATAATGCTGAATGTGGCAATTCAGAACAAGCTCAGGTACTGTTGTTTTGATTTTTGGAAATCATAATATGACTATTCGGCGCATCTATATACGGTTACGGCCAGTATGAGCCCTTAGTGGAGAATGGATTTTGAAATGCCACATCGCGATTGTGGGTTTTCATCCTTCCAAAAGGCTACGACTTACGTTGGAACTAATAGATGGCTTATATTATATACCGTTTCGTCAATACAAATCGATATTATGACAAAAAGTTGAAATTAGTATGTGATAATATCGGCTTCTTTTCAATTTCTGGCCGCCAGTTTGGCCGCCACATTGACTGTGCGTATCACTTGCCAAACCTTAATGAATAATTCATACATATCAACATGTAATGGTGGGTAGAAATCGCGAAACATTTGGAGAAATATAAATCCCAATCCCCTGACAATCATCTCTAAGAAAGTTGAGCCATGTAGGTCTTACAGTTAAATATTACTGATAAATATTACAAATATTGACTCAAAACATATGGAACCCTCTGTTCCTAACAACAACCTGAATGATGTTGAAATGTTGGACTGTTGAACTCCACCTCAGACTTTGTCTTTGAAAAGCTAAAAAACATGAATTTAATACATAAAACATGTTAACTCACATTGTTCACAGCTAGAACCACCAAGTCTGTAGGACCCATCACTACACTGACAGTAGGTAGCGTATGGCTTAAACCCAGTATTAGTGCCAGAATATTGGTCACCGGGTCCGTTATTAGTACAGGTGTTACCAAACAAGAATAAAGACAGTGTCAGAGAGTCTGATGTAGTTATCCAATGAAGAATGTTTTATTCTGCATCATAGAAGAGCATACATCATATATGAAGCCCCTATTATATCATTTAAAAAGCCCACTACATATTTCCTTATATCTCACAAAAACAGAGGCAAATTGGGTGACTACATTTTTCATCGCCAGTCAGAGCGCGCAATACTGACAAATAGTGTTGTGAAAAGTCTCAGCTAAGATATTGGGATGGCTAGATGCTGGCACTTAATCCAAGATCGTGCCCATAGCCTTCTTATGACACGAGTTAAGCGTTAGTGACCCGCTCAAATAAAACCACAATTATATGAAATAAAATATCACAATTGCGACAATATTCGGTAGATTTTCGACTAACCACGCACATGACGATGAATTCTCCATTGTAATCTTAAATATACGTGTCAATAAATAAATAAATACATAGATTAAGTAAATATTGAAGATATAAATGTAATACATTAAATAAATTATGGGAATTACAACCATCTCAGTTTAAAACAGTGTAAACACGACGAGCATTAGCATAACATGGGGGCTGCCATTTTGTTTGCATCGAAATTCGTCTCGGCCAAAACAAACTCCGGACTATGCCGAAGTTCTTCGGAACACTTCGGCTTTCAGTTAAAATGTAAACAAACATATGAACACAGCGATGTTGGTGACAATCAACCGGGATATTCTATGTGTAATTTAACATGAAAGTTAGATTATTATACACCATTATGACCATAAGATGTCACTTTTTCCGATGTATATAGCATCATATATTTATTTGTTAGGTAAATCGAGTAAAATACACCACAAAATCCCGCCACAAACCCTGGCGTAACTTGTGTCATAAGAAGGCTATCGGCGTGATCTCGGACTAAATGCCAGCATCTAGCCATCCCAATATCTTAGCTGGTTTTAGTACGATAAGACTTGGACTACGTGCATCTATGCATTTTGCATGCATTTTTCAGCTTCTTTTAAAGATTTTGATTTGTTAGAAATGCATCAAGTTCAGTTTTGTTCATCTGATACAAAAGATCTTCAACTCTATGACTCTTTGTGAATCATATTTATCAAACTCATTTCATAAAATCTTATATCCCAACATAACTCGTTGGAGATCCTCTATATACCCTATACAAACCAAATTAAAATGAATCAAGCATGATAACTTACGTTGTACACAGCTTGAACCTAGCCTATAGTATCCTTCATTACATTGACATGTATAGACATTCTGGTTATCCTCTGATTGCCTACAGGCAGTACTAGTTCCAGCACACTCAGTGAGTCCATTATTGGTGCAGGATTCACCAAAGTTTTTCTCTGAAGAAAGAATAGAGTTAGAATCATCAATAAAATCTTATATAGATCTAATTAACATAGACTATTAAAATGGGTTAACAGTTCATATAATAAGATTACAACATCTAACTCAGAAGATGTAGAATCCTCAACCAGTATTATTCTACCGATTTCATTAGCTGGTATAAGTGGAAGGAGGAAACTTGGTCTATGAAACATATGGTATCATGCAGGCTGATAAGCATTATGCATGCAATGTTAACTATTATTGTTGTCAGTTTGGGCATAGTGATGTTGATCCATAAGCATCTGAGTCAAAACTGTGGTCCAATTAACAAACTTCTGAAGCCGTGTTATCAAATATCGTGCACCCAACATGTCGAATTCAACAATTGGTTCAAATAGTATCACATAGAATAGATGTGTAGAAAACACACCCAATGGATGGAGAAAATGCAATACATATGATTGGATGATACTGTCCTTACGAAAAAAGCCAGAAATTGTCTTCCATTTACATGTGGATTATCATTAATGCAATTTAGACGTATTTAAATTATGTTATTGCCATAAAGATTGGTGATTGGTTTATGATATGAATAATATGTTTACAACATATATTCATATTCCAAACTTACAGCTATATATGCAGTACATTGGGATATAATGGTTTGTTAAGTTTTCCATCTGTAAATGAATTGTCAATTGATGTGATGTTCTGTCCTTTCGTTCAGATAACCAATAGCTATGATACTTAGGTAGACAGACAAATAAATCCACATTTCCAGATAAATAAAGACGAAAGACTCAAGAATGGAACCCCGTACCAATACTGGAACCATTGGTACTTGGACAATTTTCATGGTACCGGTGCTGAGGGTTGAGAACCATGGTACATGGTACCAGGTAGTACTCAAATGAAAGTGTCAATGACACTGTAGCTCAACTTTGTAAAGAAGGTAATTTTTTTGTGATGAGCAATGAATAGAGAGATTAAAAATGAGTGTAAAAATGAGCAGTAAAGAATTTAGTCACACACAGAGTAAAATCCAAGATGGCTGCTGGCGGCCATGTTTTTTGGCCGAATGACCCCAAATTGACTCGTTCCCATCTACATGTTATTGTTAACATCGATGACAAATTTCATGATGATCAGACCTGTAGCCCGTGCTAAAGGATTTAGTCATACAAAGAGTAAAATCCAAGATGGCTGCTGGCGGCCATGTTTTTTGGCCGAATGACCCCCAAAATGACTCGTTCCAATCTACATGTCATTGTTAACATCCTTGACAAATATTATGATGATCAGACTAAAGGTAGCTCGTGCTAAAGGATTTAGTCATACAAAGAGTAAAATTCAAGATGGCTGCTGGCGGCCATGTTTTTGGGCTGAATGACCCCAAAATGACTCGTTCCTATCTACATGTCAATATTAACATCCATGACAAATTTCATGATGATCAGATAAACAGTACGACCTGTGGCCCGTGCTAATAGATTGAATTTTAAAATCAAAGATGGCCACTGGCGGCCATGTGTTTTGTCCGAATGATCCCAAAATGACTCGTTCCCATCTACATTCCAATTTCAAAAACCATGACAAATTTTATGATGATCAGACTAAAGGTACGACCTGTAGCCTGTGCTAAAGGATTTAGTCATACAAAGAGTAAAATCCAAGACAAATTTCATGATGATCAGACTAAAGGTACGACCTGTAGCCTGTGCTAAAGGATTTAGTCATACAACAAGTAAAATCCAAGACGGCTGCTGGCGGCCAAGTTTTTTGGCCGAATGACCCCAAAATGACTCGTTCCAATCTACATGTCATTGTTAACATCCATGACAAATTTTATGATGATCAGACTAAGGTACGACCTGTAGCCCGTGCTAAAGGATTTAGTCATACAAAGAGTAAAATCCAAGATGGCTGCTGGCGGTCATGTTTTTTGCCGAATGACCCCAAAATCACTCGTTCTCATCTACATGTCAATATTAAGATCCATGACAAATTTCATGATGATCAGACGAACAGTACGACCTGTAGCCCGCGCCAATGGATTGAATTTAGAAATCCAAGATGGCTGCCAGCGGCCATGTTTTTTGACCGAATGACCCCAAAATAACTCGTTCCCATCTACATGTCAATGTCAACATTCATGACAAATTTCATAAAGATTAGACCAAAGGTATGACCTGTAGCCCGCGCCAAAGGAAATTGTTGACAGACACACGGACACACGCACGCACGGACGACGGACGCCAAACCATGGCAATAGCTCAAACTTACAAAGTAAGTTGAGCTAAAAAGTGGCCGCAGAGACTCCAGACAAGATGGCGTCCATCATGGCGGCCATTTAAATGAAAGTGTCAATGACACTGTAGCTCAACTTGGAAAGGAGATAATTTAATGTATTACAGTCAATGGAGCGATTAGGAATGTGGAAAGTTGAATGTCTAATACTAGTTTATAGACATGAAGAGAAAAGTAAGCGTAGGTGCGCCGAAATGGGCCACGGTATACACCACCCTTACACCTGGTGCATGTCATGCGTGTCTGTTTTTTTTTTGGTGTGGTAAGATTGTATTTCCACATCAGTTTCGAAGCCTTTATGATTCAACTACGTACATTTTTGTCTGGATAATACTATGCTAGCCTCCCTCAAAACAGTCGGATTGACTAAAGGATAATGTCTCTATAGCATGAATGTATGCGTTTTTTATTATCCTCTCTCAGGGTTAGTGTCAGTATGTGGGCGGTATTATTCAAGACAATGTCAGGAACTGTGGTGCATTTATTTCACTATGTATTTAAAGAACAATTTACAGTCTCGATGGCAATGGCTGTGGACGTTGGGGAACGCGACCTTTATGGTCATATAGCTTTATATATATATAACTTTAGAATATAGTAGTTAATGTCTCATGCAGGAAAATGGTCGCAATGGTGATGGATATGTTCGGTGAGACGATTGCTGGATGCCAACAAGCTTGTTCTTATGATCATGTTCAAGGAGTTTGGGTATGTTATGCATTATGGTCTTCTACGCCTTAGCAGAAATGCATCCGTCAAATGTCGGGCTTTCAACATTCGAAGCCATATACAGAAGTTGTCCGGGTACCTCAGTGCATTAGATGAGTATGTGAATTGATGAACCATATATTGAGAAGTGGCTGTTTGGGAAGATCACCAGGTGTAGACGTTGTTATCCCCATTAGGTCACCAAAGCTGACAATACGCAGATAGGTAGGTCCTTCTGAAAGCTAGTATACGTATCGACCGAATACCTTTCTAGAGTATCGCACAAGATGACACCTATACCCCATATGTAGCATCTGAATTATACCATAAGCTATACCACGAATGAAGCTCGCTAAGAATTCTAAGCTTTCGAAACAAACACGTGAGCTGGACACCGGCATATGTATTGTTAGAAACATTCCGATTAGTGGGACCCTTCTACAGAAGTGTAGTAAACTGTTGTTGTGAGCGAGATAGATTAATCTGACGAAGAGCGGGGAAACAGGTCTAGATAATGCTGAATGTGGCAATTCAGAACAAGCTCAGGTACTGTTGTTTTGATTTTTGGAAATCATAATATGACTATTCGGCGCATCTATATACGGTTACGGCCAGTATGAGCCCTTAGTGGAGAATGGATTTTGAAATGCCACATCGCGATTGTGGGTTTTCATCCTTCCAAAAGGCTACGACTTACGTTGGAACTAATAGATGGCTTATATTATATACCGTTTCGTCAATACAAATCGATATTATGACAAAAAGTTGAAATTAGTATGTGATAATATCGGCTTCTTTTCAATTTCTGGCCGCCAGTTTGGCCGCCACATTGACTGTGCGTATCACTTGCCAAACCTTAATGAATAATTCATACATATCAACATGTAATGGTGGGTAGAAATCGCGAAACATTTGGAGAAATATAAATCCCAATCCCCTGACAATCATCTCTAAGAAAGTTGAGCCATGTAGGTCTTACAGTTAAATATTACTGATAAATATTACAAATATTGACTCAAAACATATGGAACCCTCTGTTCCTAACAACAACCTGAATGATGTTGAAATGTTGGACTGTTGAACTCCACCTCAGACTTTGTCTTTGAAAAGCTAAAAAACATGAATTTAATACATAAAACATGTTAACTCACATTGTTCACAGCTAGAACCACCAAGTCTGTAGGACCCATCACTACACTGACAGTAGGTAGCGTATGGCTTAAACCCAGTATTAGTGCCAGAATATTGGTCACCGGGTCCGTTATTAGTACAGGTGTTACCAAACAAGAATAAAGACAGTGTCAGAGAGTCTGATGTAGTTATCCAATGAAGAATGTTTTATTCTGCATCATAGAAGAGCATACATCATATATGAAGCCCCTATTATATCATTTAAAAAGCCCACTACATATTTCCTTATATCTCACAAAAACAGAGGCAAATTGGGTGACTACATTTTTCATCGCCAGTCAGAGCGCGCAATACTGACAAATAGTGTTGTGAAAAGTCTCAGCTAAGATATTGGGATGGCTAGATGCTGGCACTTAATCCAAGATCGTGCCCATAGCCTTCTTATGACACGAGTTAAGCGTTAGTGACCCGCTCAAATAAAACCACAATTATATGAAATAAAATATCACAATTGCGACAATATTCGGTAGATTTTCGACTAACCACGCACATGACGATGAATTCTCCATTGTAATCTTAAATATACGTGTCAATAAATAAATAAATACATAGATTAAGTAAATATTGAAGATATAAATGTAATACATTAAATAAATTATGGGAATTACAACCATCTCAGTTTAAAACAGTGTAAACACGACGAGCATTAGCATAACATGGGGGCTGCCATTTTGTTTGCATCGAAATTCGTCTCGGCCAAAACAAACTCCGGACTATGCCGAAGTTCTTCGGAACACTTCGGCTTTCAGTTAAAATGTAAACAAACATATGAACACAGCGATGTTGGTGACAATCAACCGGGATATTCTATGTGTAATTTAACATGAAAGTTAGATTATTATACACCATTATGACCATAAGATGTCACTTTTTCCGATGTATATAGCATCATATATTTATTTGTTAGGTAAATCGAGTAAAATACACCACAAAATCCCGCCACAAACCCTGGCGTAACTTGTGTCATAAGAAGGCTATCGGCGTGATCTCGGACTAAATGCCAGCATCTAGCCATCCCAATATCTTAGCTGGTTTTAGTACGATAAGACTTGGACTACGTGCATCTATGCATTTTGCATGCATTTTTCAGCTTCTTTTAAAGATTTTGATTTGTTAGAAATGCATCAAGTTCAGTTTTGTTCATCTGATACAAAAGATCTTCAACTCTATGACTCTTTGTGAATCATATTTATCAAACTCATTTCATAAAATCTTATATCCCAACATAACTCGTTGGAGATCCTCTATATACCCTATACAAACCAAATTAAAATGAATCAAGCATGATAACTTACGTTGTACACAGCTTGAACCTAGCCTATAGTATCCTTCATTACATTGACATGTATAGACATTCTGGTTATCCTCTGATTGCCTACAGGCAGTACTAGTTCCAGCACACTCAGTGAGTCCATTATTGGTGCAGGATTCACCAAAGTTTTTCTCTGAAGAAAGAATAGAGTTAGAATCATCAATAAAATCTTATATAGATCTAATTAACATAGACTATTAAAATGGGTTAACAGTTCATATAATAAGATTACAACATCTAACTCAGAAGATGTAGAATCCTCAACCAGTATTATTCTACCGATTTCATTAGCTGGTATAAGTGGAAGGAGGAAACTTGGTCTATGAAACATATGGTATCATGCAGGCTGATAAGCATTATGCATGCAATGTTAACTATTATTGTTGTCAGTTTGGGCATAGTGATGTTGATCCATAAGCATCTGAGTCAAAACTGTGGTCCAATTAACAAACTTCTGAAGCCGTGTTATCAAATATCGTGCACCCAACATGTCGAATTCAACAATTGGTTCAAATAGTATCACATAGAATAGATGTGTAGAAAACACACCCAATGGATGGAGAAAATGCAATACATATGATTGGATGATACTGTCCTTACGAAAAAAGCCAGAAATTGTCTTCCATTTACATGTGGATTATCATTAATGCAATTTAGACGTATTTAAATTATGTTATTGCCATAAAGATTGGTGATTGGTTTATGATATGAATAATATGTTTACAACATATATTCATATTCCAAACTTACAGCTATATATGCAGTACATTGGGATATAATGGTTTGTTAAGTTTTCCATCTGTAAATGAATTGTCAATTGATGTGATGTTCTGTCCTTTCGTTCAGATAACCAATAGCTATGATACTTAGGTAGACAGACAAATAAATCCACATTTCCAGATAAATAAAGACGAAAGACTCAAGAATGGAACCCCGTACCAATACTGGAACCATTGGTACTTGGACAATTTTCATGGTACCGGTGCTGAGGGTTGAGAACCATGGTACATGGTACCAGGTAGTACTCAAATGAAAGTGTCAATGACACTGTAGCTCAACTTTGTAAAGAAGGTAATTTTTTTGTGATGAGCAATGAATAGAGAGATTAAAAATGAGTGTAAAAATGAGCAGTAAAGAATTTAGTCACACACAGAGTAAAATCCAAGATGGCTGCTGGCGGCCATGTTTTTTGGCCGAATGACCCCAAATTGACTCGTTCCCATCTACATGTTATTGTTAACATCGATGACAAATTTCATGATGATCAGACCTGTAGCCCGTGCTAAAGGATTTAGTCATACAAAGAGTAAAATCCAAGATGGCTGCTGGCGGCCATGTTTTTTGGCCGAATGACCCCCAAAATGACTCGTTCCAATCTACATGTCATTGTTAACATCCTTGACAAATATTATGATGATCAGACTAAAGGTAGCTCGTGCTAAAGGATTTAGTCATACAAAGAGTAAAATTCAAGATGGCTGCTGGCGGCCATGTTTTTGGGCTGAATGACCCCAAAATGACTCGTTCCTATCTACATGTCAATATTAACATCCATGACAAATTTCATGATGATCAGATAAACAGTACGACCTGTGGCCCGTGCTAATAGATTGAATTTTAAAATCAAAGATGGCCACTGGCGGCCATGTGTTTTGTCCGAATGATCCCAAAATGACTCGTTCCCATCTACATTCCAATTTCAAAAACCATGACAAATTTTATGATGATCAGACTAAAGGTACGACCTGTAGCCTGTGCTAAAGGATTTAGTCATACAAAGAGTAAAATCCAAGACAAATTTCATGATGATCAGACTAAAGGTACGACCTGTAGCCTGTGCTAAAGGATTTAGTCATACAACAAGTAAAATCCAAGACGGCTGCTGGCGGCCAAGTTTTTTGGCCGAATGACCCCAAAATGACTCGTTCCAATCTACATGTCATTGTTAACATCCATGACAAATTTTATGATGATCAGACTAAGGTACGACCTGTAGCCCGTGCTAAAGGATTTAGTCATACAAAGAGTAAAATCCAAGATGGCTGCTGGCGGTCATGTTTTTTGCCGAATGACCCCAAAATCACTCGTTCTCATCTACATGTCAATATTAAGATCCATGACAAATTTCATGATGATCAGACGAACAGTACGACCTGTAGCCCGCGCCAATGGATTGAATTTAGAAATCCAAGATGGCTGCCAGCGGCCATGTTTTTTGACCGAATGACCCCAAAATAACTCGTTCCCATCTACATGTCAATGTCAACATTCATGACAAATTTCATAAAGATTAGACCAAAGGTATGACCTGTAGCCCGCGCCAAAGGAAATTGTTGACAGACACACGGACACACGCACGCACGGACGACGGACGCCAAACCATGGCAATAGCTCAAACTTACAAAGTAAGTTGAGCTAAAAAGTGGCCGCAGAGACTCCAGACAAGATGGCGTCCATCATGGCGGCCATTTAAATGAAAGTGTCAATGACACTGTAGCTCAACTTGGAAAGGAGATAATTTAATGTATTACAGTCAATGGAGCGATTAGGAATGTGGAAAGTTGAATGTCTAATACTAGTTTATAGACATGAAGAGAAAAGTAAGCGTAGGTGCGCCGAAATGGGCCACGGTATACACCACCCTTACACCTGGTGCATGTCATGCGTGTCTGTTTTTTTTTTGGTGTGGTAAGATTGTATTTCCACATCAGTTTCGAAGCCTTTATGATTCAACTACGTACATTTTTGTCTGGATAATACTATGCTAGCCTCCCTCAAAACAGTCGGATTGACTAAAGGATAATGTCTTTATAGCATGAATGTATGCGTTTTTTATTATCCTCTCTCAGGGTTAGTGTCAGTATGTGGGCGGTATTATTCAAGATAATGTCAGGAACTGTGGTGCATTTATTTCACTATGTATTTAAAGAACAATTTACAGTCTCGATGGCAATGGCTGTGGATGTTGGGGAACGCGACCTTTATGGTCATATAGCTTTATATATATATAACTTTAGAATATAGTAGTTAATGTCTCATGCAGGAAAATGGTCGCAATGGTGATGGATATGTTCGGTGAGACGATTGCTGGACGCCAACAAGCTTGTTCATATGATCATGTTCAAGGAGTTTGGGTATGTTATGCATTATGGTCTTCTACGCCTTAGCAGAAATGCATCCGTCAAATGTCGGGCTTTCAACATTCGAAGCCATATACAGAAGTTGTCCGGGTACGTCAGTGCATTAGATGAGTATGTGAATTGATGAACCATATATTGAGAAGTGGCTGTTTGGGAAGATCACCAGGTGTAGACGTTGTTATCCCCATTAGGTCACCAAAGCTGACAATACGCAGATAGGTAGGTCCTTCTGAAAGCTAGTATACGTATCGACCGTATACCTTTCTAGTGTATCGCACAAGATGACACCTATACCACATATGTAGCATCTGAATTATACCATAAGCTATACCACGAATGAAGCTCGCTAAGAATTCTAAGCTTTCGAAACAAACATGTGAGCTGGACACCGGCATATGTATTGTTAGAAACATTCCGATTAGTGGGACCCTTCTACAGAAGTGTAGTAAACTGTTGTTGTGAGCGAGATAGATTAATCTGACGAAGAGCGGGGAAACAGGTCTAGATAATGCTGAATGTGGCAATTCAGAACAAGCTCAGGTACTGTTGTTTTGATTTTTGGAAATCATAATATGACTATTCGGCGCATCTATATACGGTTACGGCCAGTATGAGCCCTTAGTGGAGAATGGATTTTGAAATGCCACATCGCGATTGTGGGTTTTCATCCTTCCAAAAGGCTACGACTTACGTTGGAACTAATAGATGGCTTATATTATATACCGTTTCGTCAATACAAATCGATATTATGACAAAAAGTTGAAATTAGTATGTGATAATATCGGCTTCTTTTCAATTTCTGGCCGCCACATTGACTGTGAGTATCACTTGCCAAACCTTAATGAATAATTCATACATATCAACATGTAATGGTGGGTAGAAATCGCGAAACATTTGGAGAAATATAAATCCCAATCCCCTGACAATCATCTCTAAGAAAGTTGAGCCATGTAGGTCTTACAGTTAAATATTACTGATAAATATTACAAATATTGACTCAAAACATATGGAACCCTCTGTTCCTAACAACAACCTGAATAATGTTGAAATGTTGGACTGATGAACTCCACCTCAGACTTTGTCTTTGAAAAGCTAAAAAACATGAATTTAATACATAAAACATGTTAACTCACATTGTTCACAGCTAGAACCACCAAGTCTGTAGGACCCATCACTACACTGACAGTAGGTAGCGTATGGCTTAAACCCAGTATTAGTGCCAGAATATTGGTCACCGGGTCCGTTATTAGTACAGGTGTTACCAAACAAGAATAAAGACAGTGTCAGAGAGTCTGATGTAGTTATCCAATGAAGAATGTTTTATTCTGCATCATAGAAGAGCATACATCATATATGAAGCCCCTATTATATCATTTAAAAAGCCCACTACATATTTCCTTATATCTCACAAAAACAGAGGCAAATTGGGTGACTACATTTTTCATCGCCAGTCAGAGCGCGCAATACTGACAAATAGTGTTGTGAAAAGTCTCAGCTAAGATATTGGGATGGCTAGATGCTGGCACTTAATCCAAGATCGTGCCCATAGCCTTCTTATGACACGAGTTAAGCGTTAGTGACCCGCTCAAATAAAACCACAATTATATGAAATAAAATATCACAATTGCGACAATATTCGGTAGATTTTCGACTAACCACGCACATTACGATGAATTCTCCATTGTAATCTTAAATATACGTGTCAATAAATAAATAAATACATAGATTAAGTAAATATTGAAGATATAAATGTAATACATTAAATAAATTATGGGAATTACAACCATCTCAGTTTAAAACAGTGTAAACACGACGAGCATTAGCATAACATGGGGGCTGCCATTTTGTTGTATCGAAATTCGTCTCGGCCAAAACAAACTCCGGACTATGCCGAAGTTCTTCGGAACACTTCGGCTTTCAGTTAAAATGCAAATATATGAACACAGCGATGTTGGTGACAATCAACCGGGATATTCTATGTGTAATTTAACATGAAAGTTAGATTATTATACACCATTATGACCATAAGATGTCACTTTTTCCGATGTATATAGCATCATATATTGATTTGTTAGGTAAATCGAGCAAAATACACCACAAAATCCCGCCACAAACCCTGGGCGTAACTTGTGTCATAAGAAGGCTATGGGCGCGATCTCGGACTAAATGCCAGCATCTAGCCATCCCAATATCTTAGCTGGTTTTAGTACGATAAGACTTGGACTACGTGCATCTATGCATTTTGCATGCATTTTTCAGCTTCTTTTAAAGATTTTGATTTGTTAGAAATGCATCAAGTTCAGTTTTGTTCATCTGATACAAAAGATCTTCAACTCTATGACTCTTTGTGAATCATATTTATCAAACTCATTTCATAAAATCTTATATCCCAACATAACTCGTTGGAGATCCTCTATATACCCTATACAAACCAAATTAAAATGATCAAGCATGATAACTTACGTTGTACACAGCTTGAACCTAGCCTATAGTATCCTTCATTACATTGACATGTATAGACATTCTGGTTATCCTCTGATTGCCTACAGGCAGTACTAGTTCCAGCACACTCAGTGAGTCCATTATTGGTGCAGGATTCACCAAAGTTTTTCTCTGAAGAAAGAATAGAGTTAGAATCATCAATAAAATCTGATATACATCTAATTAACATAGACTAAATGGGTTAACAGTTCATATAATAAGATTACAACATCTAACTCAGAAGATGTAGAATTCTCAACCAGTATTATTCTACCGATTTCATTAGCTGGTATAAGTGGAAGGAGGAAACTTGGTCTATGAAACATATGGTATCATGCAGTCTGATAAGCATTATGCATGCAATGTTAACTATTATTGTTGTCAGTTTGGGCATAGTGATGTTGATCCATAAGCATCTGAGTCAAAACTGTGGTCCAATTAACAAACTTCTGAAGTGGTACGGTGTTATCAAATATCGTGCACCCAACATGTCAAATTCAACAATTGGTTCAAATAGTATCACATAGAATAGATGTGTAGAAAACACACCCAATGGATGGAGAAAATGCAATGCATATGATTGGATGATACTGTCCTTACGAAAAAAGCCAGAAATTGTCTTCCATTTACATGTGGATTATCATTAATGCAATTTAGACGTATTTAAATTATGTTATTGCCATAAAGATTGGTGATTGGTTTATGATATGAATAATATGTTTACAACATATATTCATATTCCAAACTTACAGCTATATATGCAGTACATTGGGATATAATGGTTTGTTAAGTTTTCCATCTGTAAATGAATTGTCAATTGATGTGATGTTCTGTCCTTTCGTTCAGATAACCAATAGCTATGATACTTAGGTAGACAGACAAATAAATCCACATTTCCAGATAAATAAAGACGAAAGACTCAAGAATGGAACCCCCCTCACAGGCTTCTCAACGGTACCAGTACTGGAACCATTGGTACTTGGACAATTTTCATGGTACCGGTGCTGAGTGTTGAGAACCATGGTACATGGTACCAGGCAGTACTCAAATTAGTAGTCTATATATATTTGTATAAGTGATGGATAACTTGATTTTGATGTTATATTTTTCTTTAATGTTGAAGTAATTTAAATAATGGTCAAAATAGACAGCTTCAGCATTAGATCATTGCATTTTATTTATTTAGTGTAATGTGTAAACATATTTATTCCAATCATAATAACATATATACATTTGACAAAAGTTTTGACAATAAAATAGAATAGTATAGATGATCGATTGATTGGAAAGGGAATTAAACAACAAGCCACAGTCACAATTTTAATAGTCACTGTCAGTGAACCTGTGTTCGTGAATATAAACTGTTCATCATTAATTATATTCAGTCGCTGATGAAGCTTTTTCAATTGCTTTATAAAAATAACAAAGCAGAGCAGCTCACGGAGTCAACCGACCTGACAACCATCTTGAATCTTCGCTACATATCATATGCATAAATAGCAATGACGTTGCTTGTTACTAATTTGGATATAAAATCAATAATTTATGGCGACTACGTCATCTACGCCCATTCGATGACAATGTTTTACAGTCACCTTAATTAATTCAAATGATGCAGATTGTATGTATGCATCATCGAATCATCGGCTTAATGTTAACCTCTTCAAAACAAAGCGATCAGTAAAATCATCAGTTAGAAATGCTGCTTTGTGAGATGAAATCTTACACTCATTCTTCAAAGACACGTTCAAATGACAAAATGCCAACTTAAATTTGCATGGTCTTATTTGTAACTTTGCTTGAAATGTTTTGAAGTGTTTTTGTTATATTGAAAATAAATGATTGGTCAATCGATTGGCGAAATTCATCATTTAAAATCTTCTAATTCCACATTGTTATCTACTTCCAGCCGTGATATCAACCTGTGTTTCGTACCTGGCACATTTTACATATAACTCATATAAATCCAAGCAGCCACATACAATATTATTAATTGAGACTTTCAGTACCGGAACCGTATTGAGAAGCCTGCCCCCCCACTCCAAACAAAAATGAATGAACACTCAATCTTCTGCATGTCCTCATAGTGGTGAACATCCGTATGAAATTTCATTGAGATCTGATAACCTGTGGTTGAGATACCTGCTCAGACGGACCGACAAATGGATGGCACTACACTAAATCAAGAATTATGAGCACAAATTGATATGGGCTAATTATTCTAATGCTCTAAGTTTTTTTGTTTCAAGATTGAAATAGGTTTGACCTGTCAGGGGAAAATATAGGTTTTTGAAAATTAAAGTAGAAATTATCTTGCACCTAAGAATAAAAAAGAAACGTAGAGCTACGTACAGTAAGCAAATAGAAATCAACATGTAATCATGTAACATAAATAAAGCAAGGAAAACCATGAGTAAAACATCATATTGCCATAAAGATTGGTTTATGATATGAATATTCCATTACGAAAAGCAGCCAGACCATATTCCATATTCCAAACTCGGACTTCTAAGCTACACAGTTCATTGGGAATGAGACATAATGGTTTATTACAACTTTGTATCTGTAAACAAATCAGAACAGTTTGATAATCGACAACAAAGCATTTGTCCAGGGAATAGCTAAACACATCTTAGGGAGTGATTTCAGCTGTTTGTTTTTGTCAAGTCTTTGACGTCACGCATGGGCTGCATGAAACTGATAATTTCTATATCACCTTCTGGGGGATAAGGATATTTATTTAACCACAACTTTTTCTATAATACATTGGTGAAAGTATAATCTATATAAATCTGGATTATATTTACTTTGTTGACATCTTCCTTCTGTTGTTCTATAATACACTCCACCACAGGTACACTGAGTAGATGAGCATTCTGAATTTGTAACACATTGATCGTTGCTTGAGCATCCATATGAACCAACTGTTTTCTCTGTAATTTAAATATAATGTAATATTCCATAGATGATTAAGAGATGGGCTGTCACCCAATGCACATCCACATGTGGCATATATACCACCTAAGGTGGGCATACCCAAGGTAGAAGTCACAGTACTGTGACCATTTTCGATCAATCAACAGATCCATTTTTTAAAGCTGTCCTTGTATTGAATATCTCTGCCCAATTACATTGAGATCAGATGACCCATGGTTGAGACATTCATTCCAACAGACAAAAGATCAACATTTCTATATAAAGAAAGAGAATTAAATAGCCCTAGAAAGAAGAATGAGAAAAAAACCAATGAAAACTATTTTGAAGTCCTCATTATAATGAACAATCAATTACCAAATTTTATTGAGATCTGATAACCCGTGACAGTTGACACTTCGTTGAAAGCCGATGTGACACAGTGACAGTGAATATACCTGCCAAGTTTCATCAATATCCTATAACCCATGGCTGAAATTGTCAGGCGGATGGGCAAAAAATCAATATTTCAACGGAGAATGCAAACAACACCATTTGACACTTCATTGAATGCCCTAATGATGATAAACATCCATACCAAATATCAACAAGATCTAATAAGCAATTAAAGATACAGTCAGCGTTGGGGGTGGGTATGCTGTTAAAATATTCACCTCCGTCAAAAACCGCCATAAACAGAAAAAAACAGTAAAATATAGACATACCTTGTTCTTATACCAATCAGAAATATGGCATAAACAGTATGTTGTTGTCAATTATTTTTCCTTTGTTATGTAAACAAAAGCAAAAAACATTATTTTACCTGGCTTTTGTTTAGATCCAGATATGGTAAACATAAAGAGCGTTATTTGTTAGTTTTCCTGATATGGAAATAATAAAGAGCGTTTATATCATTCGTGTGTGATTAACCAATAGAATTGCGCTGTGTTATGTAAATAGAAGCACAACTTCTGTAACACGAGCAGGCTCTTGTTTACGTACATCATCGTACGTCTTGATGACAATATATACTATCTATCGGTGATTATGTTTGGCATATGAACAGAACTATATATATTTTAATATTCCTTCTGTTGATGGCGATTTGAACAAATATGAATATTTCTGAAACGAACGCCGCCCGTGCCTTTAACCAATAGCTATGATACTCAGGTAAACAGACAAAATAATCCACATTTCCCAATAAATAAAGACGAAAAACTCTAGTATGGAATCCCCGGCCCCACAAAAAAAACGATTGAACACTCGATGACCCTCTGCATGTCCTCATAGTGGTGATCATCTGTATGAAATTTCATCGAGATCTGACAACCTGTGGTTGAGATATCTGCTCAAATGGACAGACGGACCGACAGAAGGATAGTACTATTAATGCAGATAAACTTGTATGGACAATTATACTTGGGTGACTATCCTTGTGCACAAAAGCTACTTGTGAAGATGAGAAAAAAGAATACTCACACTAGTTGCGCACTAAACACACAAGTTTTGGGAAGCCTAAATTTTGACTCACACATTAGGGCCCTGCAAAGCTTCAAATATTCGATTCAGTGTCAACATCAGCAATCAGATTCGAGATCGATACCAAATCAGCTATCTGATTCATATATTTTCAAATCGGCCTATTCTTTCCAGTTTATGGGGACAAACAACTAAATTGTTTATTTATAGAGCTCAATTAATGGAGAAATTGCTGCATTGCACCATATTTTCCCTGTCTGTAGGTCTGATTAAATTTAAAGTTTACACTAGTTACGCGTTTACGTCCAATCGTAGTCCGTCACCCTTTCATGGATGTCGTCAGTATGTGTGTCACTGGTGGTTCTTGGACAATGTTTGGGCAAAATATAGTATATAAGTGACTATAATCACTATATACAGGTCAAAAGTCATGACATCTACAGTCTATATAATTTTATTTAGTTAGTGTCAGCTTTATTTTCTTCTAATCAATGAACGTCTGCATTCATATATTATATACCTATGTTAACTTACCAAGTGTGTTTTGTGTCATAACTATGCTAGTTACATATTAATTTTATTCCCCCACACTGTTATACTATAATACAAATTACTGGAGTAGTCGAGTAGTGTATCTTCAGTAGTAATTATTCATTTTATATGTTGGCATCAAGATCTGTGCTTAGAATGCTTCAGATAAGCGGTATATAGTTTATATTTTCGTTAAAAAATAAAGTTGAAAACGATGTTAGTCTGAGTCACAAAACATTTGTCTGTGAACTCTATCTTCTTTCTTTGTTTCATATTCAGAAAAAGTATCAGCTTTTATGACAAATAAGTGAATAATAAATTGAAGGATATCTGATGGTCAGCTATAACTTTACTCCGCAGCTACAGTGCTTGTCCTGATTTGATTCAGATTCGATGTCGATGTCAACATCGGACACCCAATTTGATTCCAGATTTGTTTCGTTGCCAAATTACCGATTTGCAGGGCTCTATCACACATGATTTTGGAGGGCACCAGAGCTGGATTGTTCATGAGACTCCCGGATTGCCATGGCAATTCCGCAAATACAGACAATCCCCCAATTTCTCCTGGATTCAGAAAAACTCTGCATTCAAAATCTAAAAAAATGATGTTTTTTTTATTTTTCAAATTCGTGAATTTGCGGGGGGGGGGGGGGGGGGGGGGGGGGGGGGATTCCCCAAATGACAGGGATTCCCTTATTCCAGTACCGCAAATACCCACACATTAACATTCATAAGAATTTACCGTCCGTAATATTTGATGTTCCCTGATTGAAGACTGATCAGTGGTGAACTGTAACTGATATTAACTGATTTTCACACTCTGGTGAAGCCACACGTATAAAGGGTTATTATAGGATACAATACGTATAATCACAAGTGTGCAGCTGTATTGTAAGGCCTCATTGATGAACATTTCTAAGTAACAGATACTTTATGATTTACGTTCACCGATTAGTGGTATACAGCATGCATTGCGGACGGAATGTGTCCATTTAGTTTGTGGGCAAAACTGTAAGACGGGTAATTTTGTACTTTCGGTTTCACGCATACATGTCCGGTTGTAACCTGTGTAACTCGGGTTTGTTTTTACTTATTTTAAACAAAGTTTTTGCTTCTTAAATTTTTTTACTAAATGGTGGAATGTGTGCATTTCTTTTGGGTTAATCCGTCCATTTTGTAGTTTATTCCGATTTTGTACTTTCGATTTCGCTCATATCAGGCTGTATATCTGGTGGAATTCTGAGTATTTTTACTTAGTTTATACGAAGTGTCTGCTTCTTTCTCGTCAATAAATGGTGGCAGGGTCCGCGCTGGACCAAAATTAACTTTTGCCAAATGAAAATATTTTTTGCCAAATTCAATAAGAATTTGCCAAATGTTATCCCTGATCGTATCATTTTCTGCAACCTTGATTGAGTTTTATATTTCGACACTCGCGGTTTGAACGACGTTTGATATCAATAGGAAAGCAGTTAGTTAATAATTATACTCGCATATCTATTGTGGTTTATCATACAACAATAAACCAATCACCGAACAATAAAATTGTAGAAGAGTTGCTTCATCAGAAGGGAACATCACAAGACAATTAGCTATGTAAACACCACCACCACACTAAATACTGGTATTAAATCCATCCACCCATAATAATGTTACCAGATTAACTGTATCTTAATGGAGGCGTTAACTTTTCCGAAACCATTAAAACACCACTAATATAATTCTATTGTAATAGTTTCCTAAAATTAATGGTATTGATTGACCGATATTTTTCAACTTTATTGATGAATTAAAAAGTGACTTGCCAAAACTTTTGCCAAATGAAAATATTTTTGCCAAATGTGAATTATTTTTGCCATTGGCAAATTTGGCAAGTGGCAGCGCGAACCCTGAATGGTTGTATATTTCACTCACAGCAGCTCTATTACAATTACAAACAGGACATTCATTACTATTTTATTTAGGTCTATATATTTATAAAATAAACACAAATAGAAACTCATAAAAACTATGTAATATCTTCATCATAAAAATGATCTTTGGAACACAAACATATTTGGGCATACATGTATGTACCTCCCGCAATAATCTCCTGGATTGACATTTTCACAACAGGTCTGCATGGTACTTAGAAATATGCAACACTGAAAACTACAGAAATTTCCTTATCTATTTTCAATGTTTTATAGATAACCAACACGACTCCAAATAATTTATGCTAGGTATTAAATTGTCTAATGCTAGAAAGTTTAGCACTATATCAAGAAGTTGTCTGCCAAAAATGTATCTACCGGTAGTTATGTTGTTCAAATTGCATGGTAGTTTTCTGTACTTAAGATTTTATAAATAATGATGCGTGTCCTTGTTTGGTGTGACTAATTACAGCCCGGACCACCCCTGTGGTGTCTTAGGGGTGATTTTAGAAGACTGAACAGTAAGGGGGTATCTCGAAAACCCACCGATACCTGTACACGGTTCATGGCTGAAAAGAATTGCCAATTTTTTGCTTAACTGCTTAAAATCATGTACTATGTCGTGAATCAACTTTTGGTATCAGTGTGCGATTTTTTATTATGAATTAGTTTAACTACCGGTATGAAACATATTTACTTTTGTGGATTTTTAACCCAAAAATTGCGCAAAATTGAAAAACTGATTTTCACCCATGATCTTTAAAAATAATATTTTCTGACGGGGAGTATCCAAAGGGTGACAGATGTGACAGAAAGGACATCATTCTGCCTATTAGACAGTTGATTTTCAGATGAACTTGCAGAAAAAGTAAATAAAAAATATAAATATCTTCTGACCAACAAATGCCAATATTCTTGGGCATATATTAATTAAAATATTCAGATGAACCAAAAACTGAAGACTGCCTGATATATCTGTCTCACTGGGGGGAAACTGTTTCACAAGAATTGATTCTATCGCCTATCGGGTTCCGTCTCTATCGAATTAAGTCCCGTCTCTTTCGCGACTTGAAACAAATGTTTTCAAAGTTTTGACCTCCATTTATACACTAAATGTTAAAACAGAACGTATTTACAAAAACTATCGCTAGATTTTGTCTTTGTGCGTAATTATTGGTGATAATAATGCGAAGTCGGCTATTTTTTGCACACTTAGAAGAGTAATGTGTTTGTGTGCATTTCCTTTGTACATTAAGCAGCATTTTGATGCTCCTTTTATCGGCCTTTTTACCTTTTAATTAGACTGAAATATGTCTTCTTGTATGATCGAACACCAGGACACGATTACAGCACAGCTCTCGCTTCTAATGGGAATCCCCCCCCCGACCAGATAGTTCATTTGTGTTTCTAGTTGCCATATTACCATATATGGTTTAAACTATAGTCACAGCAACACCAATATGAAAGTGTCAATGACACTGTAGCTCAACTTGGAAAGGGAATAATTTAATGTATTACAGTCAATGGAGCGATTAGGAAGGTGGAAAGTTGAATGTCTAATACTAGTTTATAGACATGAAGAGAAAAGTAAAATCCAAGATGGCTGCTGGCGGCCATGTTTTCGGCCGAATGACCCCAAAATGAGTCGTTCCCATCTACATGTCATCATTAACATCAATGACAAATTTTATGACGATCAGACTCAAGGTACGACCTGTGGCCCGTGCTAATGGATTAAATTTTGAAATCCAAGATGGCCACTGGCGGCCATGTTTTTTGTCCGAATGACCCATTTACATTCCAATTTCAACAGCCATAAAATTTTTTATGATGATCAGACTAAAGGTACGACCTGTAGCCCGTGGTAAAGGAATTAGTGATACAAAGAGTAAAATCCAAGTTGGCTGCTGGCGGCCATGTTTTTTGGCCAAATGACCCCAAAATGACTCGTTCCCATCTACATGTCATTATTAACATTCATGAAAAAATTTATGATGATCAGACTAAAGGTACGACCTGTAGCCCGTGCTAAAGAATTTAGTCATACAAAGAGTAAAATCCAAGATGGCTGCTGGCGGCCATGTTTTTTGGCCGAATGACCCCAAAATGACTCGTTTCCCATCTACATGTCATTGTTAACATCCATGACAAATATTATGATGATCAGACTAAAAGTAGGACCTGTAGCCCGTGCTAAAGGATTTAGTCATACAAAGAGTAAAATCCAAGATGGCTGCTGGCGGCCATGTTTTTCGGCCGAATGACCCCAAAATGACTCGTTCCCATCTACATGTCAATATTAACATCCATGACAAATTTCATGATGATCAGACAAACAGTACGACCTGTGGCCCGTGCTAATGGATTAAATTTTGAAATCCAGGATGGCCGCCATGTTTTTTGTCCGAATGACCCCAAAATGACTCGTTCCCATCTACATTCCAATATCAACAGCCATGACAAATTTTATGATGATCAGACTAAAGGTACGACCTGTAGCCCGTGCTAAAGGATTTAGTCATACAAAGAGTAAAATCCAAGATGGCTGCTGGCGGACATGTTTTTTGGCCAAATGACCCCAAAATGACTCGTTCCCATCTACATGTTATTATTAACATTCTTGACAAATTTTATGATGATCAGACTAAAAGTAGGACCTGTAGCCCGTGCTAAAGGATTTAGTCATGCAAAGAGTAAAATCCAAGACGGCTGCTGGCGGCCATGTTTTTTGGCCGAATGACCCCAAAATGACTCGTTCCAATCTACATGTCATTGTTAACATCCATGACAAATTTTATGATGATCAGACAAAAGGTACGACCTGTATCCCGTGCTAAAGGATTTAGTCATGCAAAGAGTAAAATCCAAGACGGCTGCTGGCGGCCATGTTTTTTGGCCGAATGACCCCAAAATGACTCGTTCCAATCTACATGTCATTGTTAACATCCATGACAAATTTTATGATGATCAGACTAAAGGTACGACCTGTAGCCCGTGCTAAAGGATTTAGTCATACAAAGAGTAAAATCCAAGATGGCTGCTGGCGGCCATGTTTTTCGGCCGAATGACCCCAATATGACTCTTTCCCATCTACATGTCAATATTAACATCCATGACAAATTTCATGATGATCAGACGAACAGTGCGACCTGTGGCCCGTGCTAATGGATTGAATTTTGAAAACAAAGATGGCCACTGGTGGCCATGTTTTTTGTTCCAATGACCCCAAAATGACTCGTTCCCATCTACATTCCAATATCAACAGCCATGACAAATTTTATGATGATCAGACTAAAGGTACGACCTGTAGCCCGTGCTAAAGGATTTAGTCATACAAAGAGTAAAATCCAAGATGGCTGCTGGCGGCCATGTTTTTTGGCCAAATGACCCCAAAATGACTCGTTCCCATCTACATGTTATTATTAACATTCTTGACAAATTTCATGATTATCAGACTAAAGGTACGACCTGTAGCCCGTGCTAAAGGATTTAGTCATACAAAGAGTAAAATCCAAGATGGCTGCTGGCGGCCATGTTTTTTGCCCGAATAACCCAAAAATGACTTGTTCCCATCTACATGTCATTGTTAACATCCATGACAAATTTATGATGATCTGACTAAAGGTACGATCTGTAGCCCGTGCTAAAGGATTTAGTCATGCAAAGAGTAAAATCGAAGATGGCTGCTGGCGGCCATGTTTTTTGGCCGAATGACCCAAAAATTACTCGTTCCCATCTACATGTCAATATTAACATCCATGACAAATTTCATGACGATCAGACGAACAGTACGGCCTGTAGCCCGTGCTAATGGATTGAATTTTGAAATCTAAGATGGCCGCTTTACAAAGTAAAGTTGAGCTAATGAGTTGTTTAGTAGTCCCAAAGCATCATAGGTTGGATATTAAAGATTATCGGTCGATCATCTTTAATA
This sequence comes from Siphonodentalium dalli, assembly GCA_032622095.1. Classification (NCBI taxonomy): domain Eukaryota; kingdom Metazoa; phylum Mollusca; class Scaphopoda; order Gadilida; family Siphonodentaliidae; genus Siphonodentalium; species Siphonodentalium dalli. The sequence continues at coordinate 28,933,963 of CP136061.1, forward strand.
TCTGACATATGATCGTTTGGGACCACTAAAACTCATCAATTTATTTACTATGGCTACATTTTAAACCATATATGACCATGTATTGTCATTGGGCAACTATAGATGTACAATCAAATAATCTGATCGAATATGAATGTACTGTAAACAGGAACGAAAGAACCGATCGTGAACATAAACATCACAATAGAATCGGAACCTTTTGTTGCTTTTTGAGGCACTAATTTGAAGGACTTGTACAGCGAGGAACCATCGGGAGGTATTGTATTATAATTATCTAATGTTCAAACATAAAACTTGACAAGTTTCAGTCCAATTTAAAGTAGACAAGGCCGATAATCTGAGCATGAAAGTGCTCAGCATATAAAGACATAATCTGTCGATTGTTATTGGAGAATACATTCTGTTTTGACATTAAGTCTATAAACAACGGTCAAAACTTTGAAAACATGTTTTAGAAATCGCGAAAGAGTCGGAACTTAATTCGATAGAGACGGAACCGGAAGGGCGATAGAATCGATTCTGGTGAAACAGTTTCCCCCCAGTGTGTCTACTGGGTAATAACATTGGCATGCTTAACTGATATATAATCACTTACTATTCTGACAATTAACCATTCCTAAAATTATGCTCACAAACCAGTGAAACTGTCAAATTGAGATATCCCAATAATCCCACTTAATGTGACAATAAAAATCTAAGAAACTCACTTTTAAATAAAAGAAGTGATTTTATTTGATAGCCTACAGGGTCCCTCATCTCCCGGACCATTAATACACTATTAACTTTTTAATGTTTTGTAATCGATTACAAAATTAGTGCCAGAGCTGATAAAATGGAATGAATACCCCACCAGAATTTAACATACACAACTCAGTTTTTCATTGTAAGATATATATACTTTCAGAAATGTTATCTTGAACAAATGGTGGCTAAGTAGACACCAGACAATATGGCATCCAACATAGGTACATTTTTTTTTTCAGAATAGACACCATGCATTGCCACAATTCGTGTTTTAAAAATAAAAAAGGATTTTAGATGTCAGCACCATCCACAATAAAAAATCTAACACCGGTAAGGTGTGTCCTCGAGGTCAATAGATACAAAAATCTTGAGGACTCGGGATTGTGGGATCGAATAAATGTTTTTGTTTGAACTCGTACTGGCCTATATATATCACCCTTACCGAGCATGAAGGCTTAATAAGCCTTTAACAAGGATTCGCCAAGGATTAATAGTGCTTATGTCAATCACATTAAGGACTCGCTTAGGACTCAGGTGCTTATTTTGAATCCTTCATGAATGCTTACCGAGGGCTTGTGATTTCGGTAAGGGTAATTAATCTGGTATTCAGCGTTTTCAAGACTTGAAATATATAGTGTCTCATGTTTTAAGAATTAACATGTAAGTTAAAACTGCACTAAAATTGTCCCTAGACACCACAAGGGTGGTCCAGTCTGTTAGCTACATTCATGGCATACATGTTGGTGATGGTGACATTTTGAAGGTTAATTACCATGCTTTGGTAAGCTAATCACACCGGATTCTTTGTGAATATAGTCAATAGCAGTTCCCATACCGATATGTGTGGGGCTCTTAGCAGTATGAGGGCCACATGAGGACCAGGCTTGTCAGCCTTGTCTGTCATTTTATTGCAGTCAGAAAAATGCAATTCTGGTAAGTTAAGGCTTAATCGGCACATTTATGCTGTTAGCACACAGCTATGACTAGTTGACTGAATTATGAATGGGCAAAAGTTTTTCACTGCCGATGCTGTGCTCAATGTCTCAATTTCACAAGGTTACCATGTAATCAGTTTTTTTCAAGTTTTGTACAGAAGAAACAAGCCAACATATGCTTCCCCTCACGCACAGCAAAGAATGTTGCACCAATTCCACGCACTTTTACAGCACCATCAGTCACAATCCATAATGAGTCTTCACATCGCAGTAGCACGATAGCTTTATTATTTAATAGGCGCTTCTGAATATCATGAAATTAGGCAGCCAGGCAGAACATAACTGAGAATTTTGTACGTGCCAACAAGACTTCTGGCTGTTACTGGAACTGAAACTGATCGAACAGCAACAACTCTATGCGGGCTAGCACATAATGAGCCAGATTGTCACTGCCGTCTGAGAATCACTGTTGTTTTGGATGCTAATTAACAGAGTTTTACAGGCAGACAGGTTCTATACCACTCTCCTGGAATACCTGTAGATCAACATGTTCCAAGTATCTAAGTAATTCATTGTATGTATTTCCACCGCAATACAAATCATCAGCTAGTTTTGCCATGACTCCCTCTGCTAGCAGGTCTCCGAGTCCGAGTATACATATATCTTATATATATTGACACTCCACAAAAAGGCATGACAGCACCACAGTACTTCATATAATACATATAATAGTGTAATAACAGGATTTGGAAAAATGCCTGTACAAGATTGGAAGATATATTTTCACTGTCCGATGGATCTGAGATTTGATTCAACATTTGGCATTAACGCAGGCAGCGGCTTGCTGTAACGCCCAACATTGTGAATGCTGTGATTAGACGAAAACCACCATCACTCTTTTTCACAAGAAAGGACGGATTAATATATTCAGCAACGACACAAGTTTAAACACACCCGAATCCTTCAACTCGTCAAACTTAACTTGAAGTTCGAGTAGCTTATCCCAATCATACTCTAAAACTTTATCATTATGCTGAGGTGGCTGAACCAGACCATGTTCACAATTGACTCAAATGGGCCTACAGTACTGATCTTTGTAACCTTTTAAGGTGGAGTTGAAACCTTCATCATATTTATAATTCACTATAGAAAATTATACACAATTGTTCTCAGGGAGCATTTCATCTGGGTCCACCTTTTTACTGAAGCAGAGAATTGTACAGTGTTCTTTGAATCAGAAATGTCAGTTGGGATATATCGAGTGGGAACACTAGATGATTTTTCAGTTTCAGATACGAATACTTGATGAACTTGAGCAATGCGTTGAATACAAATGGAACTTGGGGCTCTGATATCTCATTTTTAAGTCAGAGCTTTCAACCAACACTCTCAGCGCCAGAGTTCACAACCGCACATAATAGGTGACACTTGAAGAAACAAGTTAATATAAGCTGACTTTGTTACTTGAACTCATCTACCACCTGGGGTAATGTAGATATTGGTCATAGTATATCTGGTTTTACTCGACGAGGAAATTTATTCATTGTCAGTCTTATACTCTTCTCTTATCAGAGATATCATCAACCATTACACTGCAAATAACTCGCGTAAATTATTTTCTGTCAATTTCAGTTAGAAACTCAAACAACATTTGAACTCATCATGAAAACATTGCTTGGAAACTGATACCGGTAGTTGTTGTCTATTAGCAGATTGAATTTGCTTCATCCAATAGTGTCCATGAGAAATTTCTGGTTTTATCGAAGCAAGAGATTATTATCTCAATTCCGTACCATTCTGTTATTTGACCAGGTTTGGTAAGTCTTTGTGAAGGCGATGTAACCATGATAATACCCTAAAATTCTATAGGGATGGAGAGCTCGAGAGTTCCTCATCTTCAGCTAATACTTCACCATAATGTCTGATGACTGCCATATGTTTCAGCAGGTTATCTTCTGTAAAGGCCATCTGTCGCTGATTGAAGTCCTCATGACACTAACCAGTTTCAACTTTTTTGCTGTAAAGTCAATGAAGAGAGCACCGGTTGACTGAAATCCGTAGTGAGCTCGAATAAATTGCCATCCAGATTCTAAGGATGTGTATAAATTTGTATGATAGTGTTCCTGGAAATTTTCCGAAAGAAATTTGCCACTTAATTGCCCCAGCATCAAATCCAGAGGAGCAATATTCTGGTATGCAGAGCATCATGATTATTCAGGAATAAAGCACACCATGCTTCAAATGATGTAACTGATTTGATCAGTGACTAATGCTTTATGTTGACCACGACTTAAGTCTGGTCCTGCATGTGTTGACCCTCGGAAATTAGGACACTAAATTTGAGGTGTTTGAAATACCAGTTATACCAATCTCTAGGATGACAATGGGGTCGATTTAACAATGCTGCATGCCACAGAGCCAGGTTGGAAGGGTACATAACATTAATATTATCATAATTTAAATTATGCTGCTATAATTCATAAGCTTGAAGAAAAACTAAGATGTCGAAAAATGTGGTAAGTTATATGGCTGTACTCAATTCACACACAATTCAAACACACGCAGCAGAACTCTATACATTCACGTACAACATAAGTGGTGTAACTCTGCATGCAAATGAAACAATTTACCTATTAAGTATGAACATATGGTACTGGTGCAAGACAAAATAGTCACACAAACATTGTTTGCATTTAAAATTAGCCACACAAGTATAGTAATTTAGTTGAGGGAGGGCGGATAGATGGGCACATGGAGGACAGGGCACATTAATCCAATATACCCACCATTTCATTCGGTCATGGGGGTATACTTAAGCTGATATAAATAGCATGTCATATTGCAACAAAACCTTAAAAGTCTGACTTTATACTGGCTTCAGTATTTCATAACAAAATATTAGATAGTACAACAAGAGCATCGCTAGGGCGTGGCAAAATACGCCCTTTAGCCATTTCGAATTGTACTATCGCAAAATAAGATAATACTTTGAGCTTACATTTAAAGAAAATCTGATATACCCCTAATTTCAATGCCAAAATTTGGTCAAATTCTAAGTCGAAAAATGGCCATAACTCATGTAAAAATAATTAGACAGAACCTATATTCAAACTTGGCGTGTAGTTTTAGCTGGGAAATACACATACCAGCTTTGGTTCAGCTCAAATAATAAAAACTGGAGTTATCGGTCAGAAACCAAAATGTTATGAAATTGGTCAAATTCTAAGTTGAAAAAGGGCTGTAACTCATGTAAAAATAATTGGACGGAACCCATATTCGAACTTGGCCTGTATCTTTAGCTGGGAAATACACATACCAACTTTGGTTCAGATAAAATAATCCAAACTGAAGTTATTGGTCGGAAACCAAAAATATTAACAGACGGTCAAATTCTAAGTCGAAAAAGGGCCGTAACTCATGTAAAAATAATTGGACGAAACCCATATTCGAACTTGGCCTGTATCTATAGCTGGGAAATACACATACCAACTTTGGTTCAGATCAAATAATCCAAACTGGAGTTATCGGTCGGAAACCAAAAATGTTAACACGTAAAATCCTAAGTCGAAAAAGGGCCGTAACTCATGTAAAAATAATTGGACATAACCCATATTCGAACTTGGCCTGTATCTTTAGCTGGGAAATACACATAACAACTTTGGTTCAGATCAAATAATCCAAACTGGAGTTATCAATCGGAAACCAAAAATGTTAACGGACGGACGGACGGACGGACGGACGGACAGACGCGACGGACAGACGGACATACCAACAAATGGGTAGATATGTGGCTTCGACCTATGTGGCTAGAAATGGTAATGTGGCTTTAGTTTTTATGTGGCTTCTCAAGTAGCCATAAAATTTTAAGTGGCTATCAAGTAGTAGATAGTGATAAAACTCCAGATTATGGATTCATAACATGTTGGAATTATAGCAGAAGAAGCTGATTAAAACTCAAAAACTTGCTCACAGCAACTGGGACAGTGGAATAGGAGAAACTGACAGGTCCGTGATTGGGTGGCTAGCCACATAAATGTCTTGTCAGTGTCCGACATCTCCTATTGACGGGTCATGGATGTCTAAATCGATGAACTTTTTTTTCTCCAAATTTTGAGTGACTACAAAATTAAATAAGCTGATTAGGCCAAATAGATCATTTTAGAACGTCCATCTGAAAGCTGTTACGTGGCTAGCCACGCAGCGGAAGTTATGCACATAAATATCCATTTTACACAATCTTAGCCACATAAGTAGTCATTAGTAAACACGGACGGACAGACTGATAACATAATACAACCTTTTTTCAAAAAGGGCGTATAAAAACTAGAACAAGATTATGCACTACCCGGTTGATTTAGGAAATAAACATACTCTGTTCCATTGGATATTCAGGGATTCGAGCATGAAAACAGTTTGTAAACGAGCCGGCTTGCCAGCGAGTTCATGAACTGTTTTCATATGCTCGAATCCCCAAATATCCAACAAAACAGGGTATGTTTATCTCCATTGTAATTACATCCATCAAGAAATTTGAAATAAACGGGCATGAAAAGCGCTTTTCATCAACATTACATGCTTTGAAGTGACTTTAGTCAGATATCCTTTTTTTGCGATTGGTCAAATTTATGGATTCGATCCATTGGTTACTCGTAACAGCACCAGATCAACTTCCTAACTAAAGTTAGCAGCTCTCGGCCAATCAGAATGCCTGTTTTAGCGAAAAAATATTTTAATTACAATAAACAATATATACAAGGTGAAAATATACTACAAACCTTATCTTCATTCTCAAAATAAAACTTTCTGACTCAACATGCAATGATAATTTAATCCATAAAAATCTTTCTACGTTACTCACTACATGAACTATTATCTTCTACATATTGATTGTAGCAGGCACATGTACTAGAAAATCCATTCCAATAACAGTAACTATAAGTAACAGAAGTGGAACATTCTTGGTGACTCTTACAGCCTTCTCCTATCTGGGCTCCCCTGACAGCTATGTGAAGACCAATCTGTAACATAAGAGAAGTATTTAGAGGACATATATAACTATTCTAGTAATCAATAGTGCTAACAAATGAGTGATAATGTAATCTTAAGTGCTCAAGCATTTCCAATCCACCAGTTGCGATTAGTTGCAATGAATCGCATTTTCAGAAAATCTATCCTGACACCGTAAAATATATTTTTCCTGTGGAAACAAGTACAGCGCCAAGCATGGCATATGCACCCAGAGCTCAAGCAGTTTAGAGAGCGGGCAATACTAAGAATTTGAAAAGATGGAATTTTTTGTATGCACCCATGCAGAGCTCAAGCAGTTTAGAGTGCAGGCAATACTAAGAATTTGAAAACTTGGAATTTTTTTTATTTTCTAAATCCAAAAAGTGGGTGTCCTCCCCCCCTAAACTGGGCTACCAACACAACAAAGCACAACCTTATCAGATCATTCATGCCTGAGTTACAATTTAAGCTGAAATGTTCGTACAGAGGCAAAATTCAAAAAAATTCAAGTCAAACAAGGGCCGTAACTCTGCTAAAAATGAATGGATGAAACCTGTAGATGTCAGTACCTTATCCCCGAACTGTGCTATCAATATGCCAAAGCACAACTGAATCCGATTATCATTGTCCAAATTACAACCTGAAATGTTCTTCGGAAACAAAATTCACAAATTTCTCCAAGTCAAACAAAGACCATACCTCTGGTAGAAATGAATGGACATAACCAATTGTAAGTGAGTATCCTCTCCCTCAAGCTGTGCTATCACCATACCAGAGCACAACCAAATCTGATGATCCGTGCCCAAGTTACAAGCTGAAATGTTCGTACGGACACAAAATTCAAAAATGTTCAAGTCTAACAAGGGCCATAACTCTGCTAAAAATTAATGGACAAAACCCATAGTATATGGGTATCCTTTCCCCCCAACATGTGCTATCATCTTGACAAAGGACAACGAAATCCGATAATTAACACCCGAGTTACAAACTGAAATGTTCATACGGACATAAAATTCACAAATGTTCAAATCAATCAAGGGGCGTAACTCTGGTAAAAATAATGGAAAAAAGACATAGTAAGTGCATATCCTTTCCCCAAAACTATGCTATCTAGCCTATCGCCATACCAAAGTAAAACAAAATCCAATAATTAACACCCGAGTTACAAGGTGATATGTTCAGAAGGAGACTGAAGCCCCAAGATGCCGCGACTGAATTGAAAACTTTAGTAAGTTTGTTATAGAAAATTGGTGATGTGCTGATTGTGCTCAGCATTGCCAAAACTTTACTGTGTCAAAGGCCTTTATAATGAATTGTATTCAGCATTTTTTGTGGTTTTCAAAATAAATTTTGAGTTGAGACCAGAGCTGTTAAGTTTCACGGATTGTCCGTGAGACTCCCGGATTGCTATGGACAAAACCTCCAAAATACGGAAGACCACACAATTCTCCTGCATTGTACAGATGCACTGTTGCCGTCGGGGTAACATCAAGAGTAATTTCATATTAATCATTATTCAGTACTAATCAGCAGTACAAATTGAGACTAATTAAATTTCACACCCCTTCGTAGCCATGCAAGCTGTCGTAAAAGTATAAACAATATATTTAATACTGTGACTTAAATAACTACTAAGTCACAAACCATGCGAACGGATGTGTCCATTTCGTTGTGGGTAAAACTATATAGACGAGTCCATTTTGAACATTCGGTTTAGCTCATGTTGGATTGTTACCTGTGTAACTCTGGTTCCGTTTTTACTTATTTTGAACAAACTTTCTGCTTCTTAACATTTTTTGATAGATGGTGGAATGTATCCATTTCGTTTGGGGGTTAAACTGTAAGACGAGTCCATTTTGTAGTTATTCCGATTTTGTACTTTCGGTTTCGTGCATTTCCGGCCGTATCTGGTGGAATTCTACGTATTTTTACGTACTTTAAACGAAGTCTTAGTGTCTGCTTCTTTCTAAATGTTGGTGGTCTTTCAACGCAGGTGGAATTTGTGTTTTGAACCGAAAATTAGTTGGTCGTGGTCGCGTTTAACAAGTGATCGCCCAATTTGTAAGTGAGAATAAACCAGTCGATGAACAATAAATGCGGTTGTAAATTGGAGGTGGTCCCTCAAACAAAAATCTCACGGATGGCCATTTTTAAAACTTAACAGCTCTGGTTGAGACCAAATGATTCCTAACTTGGTTAGTTATAAACATGAGTATAACAAAAGTTCAGTGAAATGAATTGCTCTTCTGGAAAAGGCTACTTGGCCACACCCCCCCCCCCCCCCCCCCCAAAAGGTGGCTTTTTGAAATATACGGGCGGCGTTGGCGGTGGGTATGCTGTTAAAATATTCACCTCCGTCAAAAACCGCCATAAACAGAAAGAATAGTAAAATATAGACAGACTTTGTTCTTATACCAATCAGAAATATGGCATAAACAGTATGTTATTGTCAATTGTTTTTCCTTTGTTATGTAAACAAAAGCAAAAAACATTACATTACCTGGCTTTTGTTTAGATCCGGTAAACATAAAGAGCATTATTTGTTACAGTTTTCCTGATATGGAAATAATAAAGAGCGTTTATATCATTTGTGTGTGATTAACCAATAGAATTGCGCTGTGTTATGTAAACAGAAGCCCAACTTCTGTACCACAAGCAGGCTCTTGTTTACATACACCATTGTACGTCTTGACGACAATATACTATTTACGCGTTGATTATGTTTGGCATATGAACAAAACTATATATATTTTTTAATATTCCTTCTGTTGATGGCGATTTGAACAAATATGAATATTTCTGCAACGAACGCCGCCCGTGCCTTTAATGTTACCTTTTTTTAATCAAGAATATTAAATTTTAGCAAAAATCATTGGATCACTTTGCTTCCAACTTGGACACTTGTTGCCATACCTAGTTTGTTTTATTTCATTGGCAACAACCAGATAATTAGATCCATCAGGATATCATTTGGGTACCACAATATAAAGCAGCAAATTTCCAAGTCGAGAAGGGGCATAACTCTGTTCGAATATATCGGCCAAACTACAATTTAAACATAAAAAATAATCTGCACATTCTAAATAAAATTAGAGGTGGGCTGTCCCAATTAAATTGGACCAAGATACCCCCATGGCAACCAGTGGCAGAAATGTTTTAAACACTCAAGTTATAATGCTCTAGAAAGGCAAGTCGGATGCACACATAGATGGACAGACTGAATCTGATATACTGATTTGAGTAGTTTCCCAATGATTTTTTTTTCTGGGTAGAATAAGGGAAACAAAATTACCCTAACAGCAGGGACCAGCCTAGGGGGCGACGTGGGCGAAATAGTCGCCCTGTGTGGCCGTAAGTCGCCCTGAAATGACGTCAGGGAGAAGTGGATGTCTCCCTAAAAAAAAAAAACATTTTAACATTTGTTGATAGATGGTGGAATGTATCCATTTCGTTTGGGGGTTAAACTGTAAGACGAGTCCATTTTGTAGTTATTCCGATTTTGTACTTTCGGTTTCGTGCATTTCCGGCCGTATCTGGTGGAATTCTACGTATTTTTACGTACTTTAAACGAAGTCTTAGTGTCTGCTTCTTTCTAAATGTTGGTGGTCTTTCAACGCAGGTGGAATTTGTGTTTTGAACCGAAAATTAGTTGGTCGTGGTCGCGTTTAACAAGTGATCGCCCAATTTGTAAGTGAGAATAAACCAGTCGATGAACAATAAATGCGGTTGTAAATTGGAGGTGGTCCCTCAAACAAAAATCTCACGGATGGCCATTTTTAAAACTTAACAGCTCTGGTTGAGACCAAATGATTCCTAACTTGGTTAGTTATAAACATGAGTATAACAAAAGTTCAGTGAAATGAATTGCTCTTCTGGAAAAGGCTACTTGGCCACACCCCCCCCCCCCCCCCCCAAAAGGTGGCTTTTTGAAATATACGGGCGGCGTTGGCGGTGGGTATGCTGTTAAAATATTCACCTCCGTCAAAAACCGCCATAAACAGAAAGAATAGTAAAATATAGACAGACCTTGTTCTTATACCAATCAGAAATATGGCATAAACAGTATGTTATTGTCAATTGTTTTTCCTTTGTTATGTAAACAAAAGCAAAAAACATTACATTACCTGGCTTTTGTTTAGATCCGGTAAACATAAAGAGCATTATTTGTTACAGTTTTCCTGATATGGAAATAATAAAGAGCGTTTATATCATTTGTGTGTGATTAACCAATAGAATTGCGCTGTGTTATGTAAACAGAAGCCCAACTTCTGTACCACAAGCAGGCTCTTGTTTACATAAACCATTGTACGTCTTGACGACAATATACTATTTACGCGTTGATTATGTTTGGCATATGAACAAAACTATATATATTTTTTAATATTCCTTCTGTTGATGGCGATTTGAACAAATATGAATATTTCTGCAACGAACGCCGCCCGTGCCTTTAATGTTACCTTTTTTTAATCAAGAATATTAAATTTTAGCAAAAATCATTGGATCACTTTGCTTCCAACTTGGACACTTGTTGCCATACCTAGTTTGTTTTATTTCATTGGCAACAACCAGATAATTAGATCCATCAGGATATCATTTGGATACCACAATATAAAGCAGCAAATTTCCAAGTCGAGAAGGGGCATAACTCTGTTCGAATATATTGGCCAAACTACAATTTAAACATAAAAAATAATCTGCACATTCTAAATAAAATTAGAGGTGGGCTGTCCCAATTAAATTGGACCAAGATACCCCCATGGCAACCAGTGGCAGAAATGTTTTAAACACTCAAGTTATAATGCTCTAGAAAGGCAAGTCGGATGCACACATAGATGGACAGACTGAATCTGATATACTGATTTGAGTAGTTTCCCAATGATTTTTTTTTCTGGGTAGAATAAGGGAAACAAAATTACCCTAACAGCAGGGACCAGCCTAGGGGGCGACGTGGGCGAAATAGTCGCCCTGTGTGGCCGTAAGTCGCCCTGAAATGACGTCAGGGAGAAGTGGATGTCTCCCTAAAAAAAAAACCCTGAAGAATTGGTGACTGGATGATCTACTGCTCAGCTTAACACTTCCAGTTTATCCTCACCCATGTAGAAAATCTATTGTGGACAATAATAACAGCTAAAACAATCAGTTCCAATGAATAGTTACTGGCGACAAATAGTCGCACTAACGCTCCACTTCTCCCTGGTAAATCCCCACTTCTCCTTATTTTTCCAAGAGGGAGAAGTCACTTCTCCCTATATTTTGACCCTAGGCTGGTCCCTGCCTAACAGCCTCTGTGCCAAGATTTGTTTTTAAATTGACCTGAAAGTGTAGTAATATAAGCTCGAACAAAATGGAGCCCAAGTTCAAAATGACCTTTACTCCCATTTGATTAATCCACACTACAAATCTGATAGCAGTCAGACAACTTAGACCATATCACCATTCCTTACTTGATCAGGCTACACCCGTAGATATCATATTCCACCAGCTCAAAACATGGGAAATTCTTACATGAAACATTATGCAGATAACATATATCTAAAGTTAAAGGTACTCAACCCGTAAAGAGGGTCCCCATCTCAACAGATTCCAACAACAACAATCCGATCGGAGGGTCCTATATTACTATTTCTTTGGCTTTGGGGGTAAAAAATATTTGATTCGAGTCAAGGAACCCATCAAACAAAGCTCAGAGTTATTAGATATTGATTTTTGAAATTTGTTATAAACTCGAGATGAGTACTGCTAACTGCCGTAATCTGCTCTGGATGTGTTCTCCAAATCTATTCAAACAGACAAGGATGGATAACTCTGAAATCAAGTGGCAATTTTGACTGAGTTCTGGGCCAGATAGTATTCCCGATAATGAAAAATAATAGATTTTTAAAATCGATATCTAACAAATCTGAGCTTTGATGGGTGACTTCCTCGACTTGAATCAAATATTTTTGACCCCCGAAGCCATTGAAATAGTAATTGAGAGGAGTTTTATCGGGTTGAGTACCTTTAATACCTGTTCCTTAATAACATACAGGGTTTCCGCCAGGATTTAAATGTAGGGTCTGTAGGGCCATGGTTTTGGCCCGTCATATGCAGATTTTGAAATTCCATGCCCCCAAAAAAACACACTATTTCATTGCACCAGAGAATAGTGCTGGGCGGTTGTATTTGGTTTTAAAATTACCACCTTAATTTGAAAATCACACCACGTAACACCACACCTGGTTACATACCGGTGTAACACGATATCTTCCCCCCCTGGGTATCTTCCCCCCCGGGGGGGGACAAACCCCGGGGTATCTTCCCCCCCACCCTGAGTATCTTCCCCCCCACTCGTACATTTTTTTTCCCTCACTTATTTATAAAATTATGGCAAGAAATGCCGAGAAAACTATTAAAAAAAATTTTTGTGTGTGGTTATTTTGAAGTTTAACTTAACCCAGTAATGGCATAAATATGTCAAAATATTACCTTATGATTCTATCGTTTAATTTGCTTTATATAGTCATGAAATGGCGAGAAATTTTGGGTGGGGGGGGGGGGAATGATACCCAGGCCTGAGTATCTTCCCCCCCACCCAGCGCCTACATATGAAAAAATTAAACGTATGATTTTATTGCTTAATTTGCTTTATATAGTCATGAATTGGCGAGAAATTAACTTTATATGAGCAAAATTTGATAGAGTAAGAATTTGGGGTGGGGGGGAAGATACCCAGGCCTGAGTATCTTCCCCCCCACCCAGCGCCTACATATGAAAAAATTAAACGTATGATTTTATTGCTTAATTTGCTTTATATAGTCATGAATTGGCGAGAAATTAACTTTATATGATCAAAATTTGATAGAGTAAGAATTTGGGGTGGGGGGGAAGATACCCAGGCCTGAGTATCTTCCCCCCCACCCAGCGCCTACATATGAAAAAATTAAACGTATGATTTTATTGCTTAATTTGCTTTATATAGTCATGAAATGGCGAGAAATTAACTTTATGTGAGAACAATTTTATTGAGTAAGAATTTGGGGTGTGGAGGGATACCCATGCCTGAGTATCTCCCCCCCCACCCAGCAGCTACACCCCCCCCCCCCCCCACCCAGCAGCAGAATTAAAAAAAATATATATATAAGTTTATCTTTAAACTTATATATATATTTTTTTTATATAATTTTGCTTTCTATAGTCATGAATGAGAAAAAGTTGGTTAGATACTTGTCACCTCTATCACAGATAATATTTCCTTTTTTTGTAAATAGGTTTATATTTTGTTATCTCCCCCCCACCCCAAATTCTTACTCTAATCAATTTTGCTCATATAAAGTTAATTTCTCGCCATTTCATGACTATATAAAGCAAATTAAGCAATAAAATCATACGTTTAATTTTTGTCATATGTAGGCGCTGGGTGGGGGGGAAGATACTCAGGCCTGGGTATCTCCCCCCCCCCCACCCCAAATTCTTACTCTAATCAAATTTTGCTCATATAAAGTTAATTTCTCGCCATTTCATGACTATATAAAGCAAATTAAGCAATAAAATCATACGTTTAATTTTTGTCATATGTAGGCGCTGGGTGGGTGGGAAGATACTCAGGCCTGGGTATCTCCCCCCACCCCATATTCTTACTCTATCAAATTTTGCTCATATAAAGTTAATTTCTCGCCATTTCATAACTATATAAAGCAAATTAAGCAATAAAATCATACGTTTAATTTTTGTCATGATATGTAGCCGCTGGGTGGGGGGGAAAGATACTCAGGCCTGGATATTTCCCCTCCCTCCCACCCCAAATTCTTACTCTATTAAATTGTTCTCATATAAAGTTAATTTCTCGCCATTTCATGACAATATAAAGCAAAATAAACGATAAAATCGTAAGGTAATATTTTGACATATTTATGCTATTGGGTTGTTAAGTTAAACTTCAAAATAAAAAAAAATTTCTCGGCAGTTCTTACCATAATAATATATAATAAGTGAGGGAAAAAAAATATATGAGTGGGGGGGAAGATACCCAGGGGGGGAGATAAACTGTTACAGGGGTATGCTATTTTTAGACATTTCACTGAATTTATCATATACTAGTAACAGAAGACAACCCTCAGCAGACTTTCATTTTTGAGGCGCGCGATCGCTCTTGCGCACCATCGCGCGGCTAAAATTGAAAACCAGCGAGCGATCGATTGCGCACCTAGGCCAAATACAGAGAGCGAACCTGATAACGCTATTTTCAGTGTCTACCCAGACGAGGTCACACGGTGTGACGTGTCGAATGCACTATCTGTCTGAGACTGAATGATTCAAAGCTAAAAATACATTTCTATGTATGGCTTATGACTTCACATAAATTCCTGGAAAATCAAAGCGAGACCACGTGGCCGGGAGATGTTGATATTTATTCTGTCACCATGGAATCGGAGTATTAAATTGATTCCTTATTAATAATTATGAATTACAATTAATATAGGAGCATGTACAATTTAAAACATAGTGTGTAACATTCACTTGTGCTTAATATGGATAGTGGATTAAGCAGTGTTAAACCATCAAAGAGATTCACTGGACATCGATCGTGAGTAAACTAATTCAATTTACGCGGCATTTATGAATGTATTTCCGCTGTTTAATTTTATCTTGATAGAAACCGTGCGCCAGGCCAAAACCCAGCGAGCGGGACTCTGCGCGCCTACATTTTCTAAAAATGAAAGTCTGCCCTCAGGTCACGATATATCATCATGGTACATGTAATATCAGATCAATCTAATACTGAACAAAGAATTACTATTCACGAAATTGACAACAGGACCAGGACTATTTTATCAAAGTTAATATTCATGGAAAATTGTTATATTTTTTGCATTCCCATTTAAATTCATAACTTTCTAACAGAAATATATGGGATGGATTAACAGATGATTGATTTATTGTACAGTACATACCAGACAACAGCCCAAAAAATATTTCAAATTCATGTTCAACCTGCGCAGATGCCACAGGTTTTCCTGCAACCTGTCGGCCATATGGTCTTTCTCGCCAAAATCATACTCTTGATATGGAAAGTTAACATTGCATCTGCTGTTGTACCCTGATCCAGGGGGGGGGGGGGGGTCGGAAAAAAAAATTACAGGATACAAGGACCGGGTGGGTAGGTGTCTCCAAGCCCGGAATGCAGATTTGTTCTGATCTCATGCAATTTTTTTCCAAAATCATTTCTAAGACAAATTACAGCTTCAAAATGAATTGAAACAATCAGATTCATATAGTAGTGCATGATATAGCCCTATACAAGTGAGGGGGGCTCTATATTTTAATTTTTTGTCCACAATTTCTCCCTTTAACAGTTGAAACCATGGGGTGGGTCCGGTTTCGGTCGAGGAAAAAAATTGCAATGAAAAAAAATTCATTCTCATCTTTTCTCATAGTTTATCATGGCTTTTTGAACTTATTATACAGAGGTTACCTGCGTTTTTTGAGTGAATACCGGAAGTATCTCATGAGTGGTTACTCTCGGGCTCCAAATAAAAGTGCAGGCCCAAATAATAGTGCAGGGGGGGGGGAATTCAATTGAAAGTTAATAAAAGTGCAGACCCAAATAATAGTGCAGGGGGGACTCTGAGCAAAACTTTAACTGTGGTTAAACAAATTATTTCGTTCCCATCTACATGTTATTATCAACATTCATGACAAATTTTATGATGATCAGACTAAAGGTACGACCTGTAGCCCGTGCTAAAGGATTTAGTCATACAAAGAGTAAAATCCAAGATGGCTGCTGGCGACCATGTTTTTGGGCCAAATGACCCCAATATTACTCGTTCCCACCTAAATGACATTGTTAATATCCATGACAAATTTTATGATGATCAGACTAAAGGTACGACCTGCAGCCCGTGCTGAAGGATTTAGTCATACAAAGCGTAAAATCCAAGATGGCTGCTGGCGGCCATGTTTTTTGGCCGAATGACCCCAAAATTACTCGTTCCCATCTACATCTCAATATTAACATCCATGACAAATTTCATGATGATCAGACGAACAGTACGACCTGTGGCCCGTGCTAATGGATTGAATTTTGAAATCCAAGATGGCCACTGGTGGCCATTGTTTTTTGTCCGAATAACCCCAAAATGACTCGTTCCCATCTACATTCCAATTTCAACAGCCATGACAAATTTTATGATGATCGGACTAAAGGTACGACCTGTAGCCCGTGCTAAAGGATTTAGTCATACAAAGAGTAAAATCCAAGATGGCTGCTGGCGGCCATGTTTTTTGGCCGAATGACCCCAAAATTACTCGTTCCCATCTACATGTCAATATTATCATCCATGACAAATTTCATGATGATCAGACTAACAGTACGACCTGTGGCCCGTGCTAATGGATTAAATTTTGAAATCCAAGATGGCCGCTGGCGGCCATGTTTTTTGTCCAAATGACCCCAAAATAACTCGTTCCCATCTACATTCCAATTTCAACAGCCATGACAAATTTTATGATGATCAGACTAAAGGTACGACCTGTAGCCCGTGCTAAAGGATTTAGTCATACAAAGAGTAAAATCAAAGATGCCTGCTGGCGGCCATGTTTTTTGACCGAACGACCCCAAAATGACTCGTTCCCATCTACATGTTATTATCAACATTCATGACAAATTTTATGATGATCAGACTAAAGGTACGACCTGTAGCCCGTGCTAAATGATTTAGTCATACAAAGAGTAAAATCCAAGATGGCTGCTAGCGGCCATGTTTTTGGGCCAAATGACCCCAAAATTACTCGTTCCCATCTACATGTCAATATTAACATCCATGACAAATTTGATGATGATCAGACTAAAGGTACGACCTGTAGCCCGTGCTAAAGAATTTAGTCATACAAAGAGTAAAATCCAAGATGGCTGCTGGCGGCCATGTTTTTTGGCCAAATGACCCCAAAATTACTCGTTCCCATCTACATGTCAATATTAACATCCATGACAAATTTCATGATGATCAGACAAACAGTACGACCTGTGGCCCGTGCTAATGGATTGAATTTTGAAATCCAAGATGGCCGCTGGCAGCCATGTTTTTTGTCCGAATGACCCCAAAATGACTCGTTCCCATCTACATTCCAATTTCAACGGCCATGACAAATTTTATGATGATCAGACTAAAGGTACGACCTGTAGCCCGTGCTAAATGATTTAGTCATACAAAGAGTGAAATCAAAGATGCCTGCTGGCGGCCATGTTTTTTGGCCGAATGACCCCAAAATGACTCGTTTCCCATCTACATGTCATTATTAACATTCTTGACAAATTTTATGATGATCAGACTAAAAGTACGACCTGTAGCCCCGTGCTAAAGAATGGCCACTGGCGGCCATGTTTTTTTACCGAATGACCCCAAAATGAATCATTCTAGTCTAAATGTTGATGTCAACAGCTATGACAAATTTCATAATGATCCGATCAAAGGTACGACCTGTAGACTGCATTGTTGACACCTTACGCACACACGCACACACGGACGACAAAGCCATTGGCAATAGCTCAAACTTTACAAAGTAAAGTTGAGCTAATAATACATAGCCCCCCCCCCCCTTTCAAATTTTCTGGATCCACCACTGGGAGAGGATTGGAACTGTGTTTATTTAATCAAATTGATGGTGTTTTTACTTTACACATACACGCATTTTACCTGTTGCTAATAAGAGACACAACTATCCTGTTAAAGTGGGTATTTTACCTTTATAACCATAAATATTTGGGTTTTTAAAGGTTTTGTTGGCATATTTTTTCAGCCATGTGCTTTGTTTGTTTATTTTTTGTGGGTGTACTTGATCAGCATTCTCTCAGTTCTGGTGCAGACACAATGAGAGACCCTTAGCCTGCCAACAACACATTATTTAGTACAATTTACATGATTTTCATCAATTTTGGGGGTGGGTGTCCCAGACATGGGTGGAAAAAACATACGGTCCCGGGTGGGTGTCCCAGACCTGGGTGGAAAAAACTTACGCTCCCGGGGGTGGTGGGTCCCCAAAACTGAAAAACACAAAATTTCCACCTTGTATCCGTAATTTATTTACTGACCCACCCCCCCCCCCCCACCCCCCTGCCTGACCCCTCATATTTTCATTTATCGTTTTCCTCATTTTTTTTATTATTAAATTTAAAATAGTCAAAACTGTAAAACAGACAGCAGCTTTCCTATGATCTGTTGCGGTCTGTGGCATTGATGACCAGTGATTTGAAATTAAATACACAACCGGACCTGTACAAAACAACTCTTTTTATAATGATTTACGTTCCCTCTTCTTTTTTTGGCACCACAACCGGGTCCGTTTTAGGGACTCCCCACCGGCCTACAGTTGAAAGAAAATATAATTACTAAGAAAATATATTACCTGTATTATTGTATCAATGTTATAAAGTTCCCCTTCCACATTCAGAACTTCAAAAAGTTCCCAGGTTTGAACAGCTGGACTCATAATATATACAGGTGTAGGCAGAGTAGACATTTATGACATGATCTACCAGACAACTGTAACTAAATTTATCCAGTAAAAAAAGGGAACAGAGTGAGACCCACATTCAAACTTCACCTGAATTTTCATATATTTGTAGCCGACCCATTGAACATTAATGAGAATTTCTTATATGTCGATCATGTACCAAATTTCCCTAAAAGTCATCATAAAGACAACGCACATTTTGGACAGACAAATGAAATGACTGACAGATACATGTACTGATTTTTTGTTCAGGGAACAATTAATTTGGGTAGCCATGGCCCATGTTTAAAAAGGGGTGAGAAGCAGCATACCAGCAAAACAATATTAGGTCATGTCAACTGGTTTAGTTTATTCGGGATGGAGCCAGTTATGGTTGAATAAATTCAGTGATGGAGTATGTAGTATGGAGTCATTTCCAGAACATACCAATGTAAGGAACGGAGGACCCAAGACTTCGGTTGCTGCATTCTAGTAGCTCTCCATATCATAGATTTCTCACTTGTTCACTGGTATTATATATGCACTGCAGTCAATGAATTTCCAGAATATGATGTTTCTCTCTCTCTTGGTAAATTATTCGTAGAATCTGAAATACAAGATTTAAAGCGACCAATAATGTGCAAGCTTAACTTGAATAACATTCTGTTCTTTATTTTTTTTGCATTATGACTCTATGATGATCGATATAAGCTGATAAATTATATTTAATCATTTATTTTTTATTTTATATGCACATGAAATAACATGATTGCATTATCATGTAAATTGAACAATAAAGAACAAGTGATAAACAAACAATAAAGATCATGTAAAAGAATAAATATACAGTTACCAGTGCAGATACCATTGTTTTTTTGTCAACAATTACTGGCATTTTGTGTATTGCCATTTTAAATCATTTTTATTTTCTTCCTTCAAATGCACCTCCAGTACCTCAAATATACATTTTCCTGTTTACCTTGTCCTATTTAATGCAGTTGGATTGAGAAGGGAACAGATGGTGGTTAGGGGCATTCTATATTTTGATATAGGGGGCTTTATAGGAGAAAATGTTTTTAATCTTCCTTTCTCCTGTCAGGATTTATGCAATTTTGAGGTTCAGATCTCTACATTTTCTGATACCGGGTATATAGTGCCATGGGTCTGTTCCTCCATCTGACTATAGTGACAACAATGAAAGTGTCAATGACACTGTAGCTCAACATGGAAAGGGAATAATTTAATGTATTACAGTCAATGGAGCGATTAGGAATGTGGAAAGTTGAATGTCTAATACTAGTTTATAGACATGAAGAGAAAAGTTAAATCCAAGATGGCTGCTGGCGGCCATGTTTTCGGCCGAATGACCCCAAAATGATTGTATCCCATCTACATGTCATCGTTAACATCCATGACAAATCAGACTAAAGGTACGACCTGTAGCCTATGCTAAAGAATTTAGTCATACAAAGAGTAAAATCCAAGATGGCTGCTGGCGGCCATGTTTTTTGGCCGAATGACACCAAAATGACTCGTTCCCATCTACATGTCATTATTAACATCTATGACAAATTTTATGACGATCAGACTAAAGGTACGACCTGTAGCCCATGCTAAAGAATTTAGTCATACAAAGAGTAAAATCCAATATTAACAACCATGACAAATTTCATGATGATCAGACGAACAGTACGACCTGTGGCCCATGCTAATGGATTAAATTTTGAAATCCAAGATGGCCACTGGCAGCCATGTTTTTTGTCCGAATGACCCCAAAATGACTCGTTCCCATTTACATTCCAATTTCAACAGCCATGACAAATTTTATGATGATCAGACTAAATGTACGACCTGTAGCCCGTGCTAAAGGATTTAGTCATACAAAGAGTAAAATCAAAGATGGCTGCTGGCGGCCATGTTTTTCTGCCGAATGACCCCAAAATTACTCGTTCCCATTTACATTCCAATTTCAACAGCCATGACAAATTTTATGATGATCAGACTAAAGGTACGACCTGTAGCCCGTGCTAAAGGATTTAGTCATACAAAGAGTAAAATCAAAGATGGCTGCTGGCGGCCATGTTTTTCTGCCGAATGACCCCAAAATGACTCGTTCCCATCTACATGTCATTGTTAACATCCATGACAAATTTTATGATGATCAGACGAACAGTACGACCTGTGGCCCGTGCTAATGGATTAAATTTTGAAATCCAAGATGGCCACTGGCGGCCATGTTTATTGGCCGAATGACCCCAAAATTACTCGTTCCCATCTACATTCTAATTTCAACAGCCATGACAAATTTTATGATGATCAGACTAAAGGTACGGCCTGTAGCCCGTGCTAAAGGATTTAGTCATACAAAGAGTAAAATCCAAGATGGCTGCTGGCGGCCATGTTTTTTGGCCGATTGACCCCAAAATGACTCGTTCCCATCTACATGTCATTATTAACATTCTTGACAAATTTTATGATGATCAGACTAAAAGTAGGACCTGTAGCCCGTGCTAAAGGATTTAGTCATACAAAGAGTAAAATCCAAGATGGCTGCTGGCGGCCATGTTTTTTGGCCGAATGACCCCAAAATTACTCGTTCCCATCTACATGTCAATATTAACATCCATGACAAATTTGATGATGATCAGACTAAAGGTACGACCTGTAGCCCGTGCTAAAGAATTTAGTCATACAAAGAGTAAAATCCAAGAAGGCTGCTGGCCGCTATGTTTTTTGGCCGAATGACCCCAAAATTACTCGTTCCCATCTGCATGTCAATATTAACATCCATGACAAATTTCATGATGATCAGACGAACAGTACGACCTGTGGCCCGTGCTAATGGATTGAATTTTGAAATCCAAGATGGCCGCTGGCGGCCATGTTTTTTGTCCGAATGACCCCAAAATGACTCGTTCCCATCTACATTCCAATTTCAACAGCCATGACAAATTTTATGATGATCGGACTAAAGGTACGACCTGTAGCCCGTGCTAAAGAATTTAGTCATACAAAGAGTAAAATCCAAGATGGCTGCTGGCAGCCATGTTTTTGGGCCGAATGACCCCAAAATTACTCGTTCCCATCTACATGTCAATATTAACATCCATGACAAATTTCATGACGATCAGACAAACAGTACGCCCTGTAGCCCGTGCTAATGGATTGAATTTTGAAATGCAAGATGGCCACTGGCGGCCATGTTTTTTTACCGAATGACCCCAAAATTAATCATTCTGGTCTAAATGTTGATGTCAACAGCTATGACAAATTTGATAATGATCCGACCAAAGGTACGACCTGTAGACTGCATTGTTGACGCCTTACGTACACACGTACACACGTACACACGTACACACGGACGACGGACGACAAAGCCATGGCAATAGCTCAAACTTTACAAAGTAAAGTTGAGCTAAAAACCAATCAGCCAGGCCTGTAAGGGAGAAGTTGATATTCAGGGGGGGGGGTGCAAATGGAATTCAGAAAAACTTTTGTTCTATCTGATTTAAGGGGGGAGGTGCAGTTGGATTTTTCCCAGGGTGGGTATCCCCCAATGGAGACCCTCCAGCCATGTCCCTGCAGCCCAGTGGGATAAAAAAAATTAATCTGAACCTGATAACTGCAAAATCCTAGCATCTACAATGCCACCATAAGTTCTCCAAGTGTAGGGAAGTTTTTACCCCTCCAACTGCTGGCCATTTCAATCCAAGATTTTGACCAAAAACCAGGAAAATATATTACTGTATAAAAACAACAAACTCCCCACTAATAATTCGTTGGAAATTCAATATACAAGTATACATTCAAC
>CP136061.1:28957030-28972825 GCA_032622095.1 Siphonodentalium dalli
TGGAGAACTTATGGTGGCATTGTAGATGCTAGGATTTATCCCACTGGGCTGCAGGGACATGACTGGAGGGTCTCCATTGGGGGATACCCACCTTGGGAAAAATCCAACTGCACCTCCCCCCTTAAATCAGATAGAACAAAAGTTTTTCGGAATTCCATTTGCACCCCCCTGAATATCAACTTCTCCCTTACAGGCCTGGCTGATTGGTTTTTGTTGTCACTATAGTCAGATGGAGGAACAGACCCATGGCACTATATACCCGGTATTAGAAAATTTAGAGATCTGAACCTCAAAATTGCATAAATCCTAGGAGAAAGGAAGATGAAAAACATTTTCTCCTATAAAGACCCCTATATCAAAATATAGAATGCCCATGTTACCACCATCTGTTCCCTTCTCAATCCAACCTCATTAAATATGACAAGGTAAACAGGAAAATGTATATTTGAGGTACTGGAGGTGCAAAGGAAGAAAATAAAAATTATTTAAAAATGGCAATACACAAAATGCCAGTAATTGTTGACAGAAAAACAATGGTATCTGCACTGGTAGCTGTATATTTATTCTTTTAAGTGATCTTTATTGTTTGTTTATCACTTGTTCTTTATTGTTCATTTACATGATAATGCAATCATGTTATTTCATGTGCATATAAAATAAAAAAATAAATGATTTAATAAATACAATTTATCAGCTTATATCGATCATCATAGAGTCATAATGCAAAAAAAATAAAGAACAGAATGTTATTAAAGTTAAGCTTGCACATTATTGGTCGCTTTAAACATTGTATTTCAGATTCTACAAATAACAGATTACCTAGAGAGAGAGAGAGAGAGAGAGAGAGAGAGAGAGAGAGAGAGAGAAACACCATTTTCTGGAAATTCATTGACTGCATGCAGATTAATACCAGTGATCAAGAGATAAATCCATCCTATGGAGAGCTAGAATGAAGCAACCAAAGTCTTGGGTACTCTGGCTCGTTACATTGGTATGTTTTGGAAATATCTCCATACTATTGATCGAGTAGACACCACTCAACTTATTTAACAATAACTGGCTCCATCCCCCAATAAACTAAGCCAGTTGACATGAGCTAATATTGTTTCCCTGCTTAAAGGGATATTGTACGCAAATGTTGTTGTTGGTTTCTATGTTCTCTGCCTTGTAGAATAAGGTAACCATATTTCCATTATTTGAAAGTCTTTTGAGTATAAGTAATGTTACAGATGACAGATTAGTTTGAAATGCGAAAATAGAACTATCGTTGTTGTGTAATTTTTGTACAGTTTTCAAGGAAATGTATCAAATAAATGTTATATTATATGCATACTCGTCCCATATACTCATTTTTATGTTTACCCAGACCATAGTATGGTAAACATAGTGTCACTGTCCGGATTGACCACTCGTCGTTAGTTCGTCTGTCCGTCTGTCTGTCTGCAGCCCTGGGAATTAAGGAAAATTTGCCTAGGCAATATATTTGCCTAGGTGAAAGAAATCGGCCTAGGCAAAAACAGATTTTACCTAAGCAATTTTGCAACAATATTGCCATCTCAAATCAATATGATTCAATAATAACATGAATTGCCCAGAATTGCCTAGTTATTTTGCGGAACATTATTTCCAGGCCATTACTCAACATATATGTACAATTCCACAAATCATCTCCAAAATAAGTGTCCTTATAACCGGTAGCTAGTTAGTGGCCCAGTGCCATTGAAACAATTGTAGGACAATATATGTAATGAGTTATTTAAGGAAATCATTTTGGCTAAAGAGGTTCTATTTCTGATATACACAAATCAATTTTAGTAACCCAATGAACTTGTTTTACCTAGGAAATATTATTGCCTAGGCAAACCGATTTTGCCTCTGCTTTTACCTAGGCATTGCCTATTGCCTAGGCTAATTCCCAGGGCTGCTGTCTGTAGACACTTTACGCATGGTGCGATAACTCGAACAATTTCTATCCGACCGGAACCAAATTTTGTATATGGGTTTCTCAGCCCAAAATACAGATCGAGTTCGAATATGGGTAACAATTTTCATCTGATCGGAACCAAATTTGGTATGCGAGTTTGTCAGTCCAAAATACAGATTGAGTTCGAATATGGGTTTGATCCGATATGTTTTATTGGAGTTATGGCCCTTTGACATAGAATTTATGCATGCTTCACTAAATCAACCATTTTTCAACTGATAGGACCCAAATTTAGTATGTGAGTTTCTCAACTCAAAATACAGATCGAGTTTGAATATGGGTTAGATCTGACATTTTATACCAGAGTTATGGCCCTTTTTCAACTAAGAATTGAACAGATAACCATAGCAGCCTACAGCTAATTGATTACCAGTGGTATCACTTTAGCTCTGTGAGAGACAAACAGTAAATCTGTATAATTGATAATGATAGTTATTTTTAGCCATCAGTGTGAGGTGTAACCAGATAAACTTTTTCGGACACTGGCATACAGGCTGCAGCTCTATGTACCAGTAATTAATTTGCACTGTTAGTCTAGATTTCTGAGGTCTCTATGCGAGGAAAGATGGGAATAAATTGTGTTTTATCACATATTTTGTCATGTTTGTCCAATGTTTCACAGCCAAAAAAATCAAATGCATGCCCATGCTAGTGGAGATGGGAAAATTGATACTTAGTACCCGCAAAAGACTAATTTTTATGTTTACCCATATCATAGTATGGAAGTGTCAACATCCGGATTGACCAACTGTCATTAGTCCATCCGTCTGTTTGTCTGTAGACACTTTACGCATGGTGCGATAACTCGAACATTTTCTATCTGATCGGAACCAAATTTTGTATATGAATTTCTCAGCACAAAAAACAGATCGAGTTTGAATATGTGTTTGATCAGACAATTTTTAACTGCTTTATGGCCCTTTTTCGAAAAAAAATATTCACTCTTAAAAAAAAAAAATTAGTTTGAATTCCTTGCCCTATTTAACATAAGGCTGTGATTTGTTGACAGCTCTGCTGTATAATTGGTACTAATCGGTCAGCAGTGAGGTGTTTATCTTGATGTCTGTTGTGGGTAGAATTTGATACATTATCATTATTAGCTCAACTTTACTTTGTAAAGTTTGAGCTATTGCCATGGCTTTGTCGTCCGTCGTCCGTGTGTGTGTGTGTGCGTGTGTGCGTAAGGCGTCAACAATGCAGTCTACAGGTCGTACCTTTGATCGGATCATTATGAAATTTGTCATAGCTGTTGACATCAACATTTAGACTAGAATGATTCATTTTGGGGTCATTCGGTAAAAAAACATGGCCGCCAGTGGCCATCTTGCATTTCAAAATTCAATCCATTAGCACGGGCTACAGGACGTACTGTTCGTCTGATCGTCATGAAATTTGTCATGGATGTTAATATTGACATGTAGATGGGAACGAGTAATTTTGGGGTCATTTGGCCTAAAAACATGGCCGCCAGCAGCCATCTTGGATGACTAAATTCTTTAGCACGGGCTGCAGGTCGTACCTTTAGTCTGATCATCATAAAATTTGTCAAGAATGTTAATAATGACATGTAGATGGGAACGAGTCATTTTGGGGTCATTTGGCCAAAAAACATGGCCGCCAGCAGCCAACTTGGATTTTACTCTTTGTATGACTAAATTCTTTAGCATGGGCTACAGGTCGTACCATTAGTCTGATCGTCATAAAATTTGTCATGGATGTTAACGATGACATGTAGATGGGAACGACTCATTTTGGGGTCATTCGACCGAAAACATGGCCGCCAGCAGCCATCTTGGATTTACTTTTCTCTTCATGTCTTTTAACTAGTATTAGACATTCAACTTTCCACATTCCTAATCGCTCCATTGACTGTAATATATAAAATTATTCCCTTTTCAAGTTGAGCTACAGTGTCATTGACACTTTCATATTGGAATCTCTTAACCAAGTATTGCATGTCCAGGTCACCTTTTCACATTTAACCCAAGGCTGTGGTGGTTCAGCATTACAGATCCTGTTCCAGTGCATTCTCTTATATAAATGTGAGTGACACATAAATTCCAATAATTTGTGTTATGTGTATTGTCTATAATAGCACCTAACAGTATACTCTATAATTCAACATCAAAACTCTCATTTATGATTCCGATCAGAGTAATTTACTATCGCCAAGGGATGGGTTAACATCTGCCGATCGTAACCGGCCTCTCGTTTGTATAGTCACTGGTCACTACTAAGTGAGTGGCTTAAGTTTACACATCGTATCAACATAATTTCTTACACGATTATGTGTGCCACGCATTGCCCAATCCACTTTCCATCAATTAATTTGATTGCGTCTTGTACACGGAAATTCATAATTTAATGTATGGCTCAAGCCATATATTAAATTTATATCAATATCGTTTACAGATACATCTTCGACTCAAATGACTTATTTTTATATATATATTATCGATATTAGATCATTGCTATTACCGGGAATTTATTGAAATTGGCGTACATAACCCATTTAACCCATAATAAAAATATTAAAATTAATTATTCCTTGAAAAACAATTCAGGGGACTACAGAAATGAGTGGTACATGTATCTGTCAGTCATTTCATTTGTCAGTCCGAAATGATCATTGTCTGTATGATAACTTTTAATAAATTTAGTACATGATCGACATAAAAGAATTCTCATTAATGTTCAATGGCCATGGGTCGGCTACAACCATTTCTGATGGATTTATCCCCCTTTCTGACTTAGAATTTGCTAATTATTCTGTTTTCCAGATGATAACTCAAGTTATATTCTTAAAATAGCTTTCAAATATATGAAAATTCAGGTCAAGTTGGAATGTGGGTCTGTTGCCTTTTTCGACTGGATAAATTTAGTTACATTGTCTGGTAGATCATGTCATAAATCTCTACTCTGCCTAAACACATGTATATATTAAGTTCAAAACCTGGGAACTTTTTGAAGTTAAAAGTTCAAAGGTGTAATGGGAACATTATAACATTGAAAAAATAATTCAGGTAATATATTTCTTAGTTAATAACTGTAGGCTGGTGGGGAGTCCTCGGTTTTGGTGCCAAAAAAAAGAGGGAATGTAAACCAATATTAAAAGAGTTGTTTTGTACAGATCTGGTTTTGTATTTGATTTCAAATCACTTGTCACCAATGCCACAAACCGCAACAGTTCAAATGAAAGCTGCTGTCTATATTTTACTGTTTTTTAACTATTTGAATTTCATCCAAAAAATGAGGGAAACGATAAATGAATAAATATAAGGGGTCAACGTACAACGACAAATACAAACTTAACTTTCCATATCAAAAGTATGATTTTGACGAGAAAGACCATGTGGCCGACAGGTTGCAGGAATACCTGTGGCATGTGTGCAGACATGCTTGAACATGAATTTGAGATATTTTTGGGCTATCATCTGGTATGTACTGTACAATAAATCAATCATCTGTTAATCCTGTTAATCAAGTTATAGCGCCCGCTCTCCCGCGGCGAAGCCGCTGAAGCGAAGCGACCAGGGTATATGTATGCGAATATGAGATATATACTAATCGACTTTTTCGGCCCAATCTAAAAATAAATTGAAATCACCTGAAATAGGATAATTTATTCATAATTCAAAGGTCAGCGGAGTCCAAAAATGATTGTTGGCGACGGCCGCCATTTTGTATTAATTAATTAATGCCACCTCGAAATGTCCAATTGGGCAAATTGCTCCAGGGCAAAAATAAAAAACTTTGATCTAGCAACTGTTAGCTATACTTCATTATATGTAGGAACATCATGCTCATAAAGCCAAATATATTTTCAAAAAGTGAATGTAAATTGAACAAAAGCTCTGGTTAACAAAAAAGTTAAATTGCATGAAAAAGTTTTGTTTACATATTTCATAAAATTATTAAAAATATTTACCCCGAAAGAGGAATCCAGCGACCTTGCTGGCCGTTTACATATTATCTTCAATTTTCTAACGGTATTTCCGCCTAAAAGATTGATGAAATATTCTCAAAGTTCAAGGCCGACAAACGGAAACTTTAAGTCCCGATTGAAAGATCGCAGAGTCATTTTAAGATTGCTTCTTGGGAAACCAGTAAAGGCGTCATGACATCAAGACGTACATCATGACGTCACTACCGACACCGGCGCTCAAAATTCCAGACAGGACTGCGTCGATGGCCAGACAGCTGAGACTCGTATTACATGGCAGGCTAAATATCCACATTTACTTTATATGTGATTAGTTACATACATTGTATATATCATTTTCTTGTGTCCCATTATAAGGGTGGATACACACATGCATGTAATTTCTGTATGTAAAATACATGTATTTTACATGGCCACACCGATAATTGACAACATTAATCACCTGCGCGCGAGCGGTTCATTGTTAACAGGCCAGACAAGTGAGTAGTGCTAAGCGAAGTCAAATTGTCTTCTATCAGTACATTTAAGGCCAGTCCAAAACATGTCTTCTCTTACGGATGCGGAAATTAGTCAAGTCTGTGTGATATCTGGCATTTTATTAATGCACGAACACCAGAAGCCATACGTCTGGCATATGTAGGCTTGATGTAGAACATTTTCAACCATGATGCTTGTTTGGGTGCATGGGGTCTCGAAAGCTTCAAATCGATAAGGGACTTAGTTGAATGTATTGGTCGGAATAATCTGGGCAAGAAGGTACAATATGATATGTTTTACTTAAATAGCTCAGAGTTAGCCACTCCCGCCTGGTAGCTTTCGGGGTCATATATAGCCCCTGCATGCGTCGGGTAAATCCTAATCCACCACTGCTATAAATAAGAGAGGACTGGTAGTTATTTAAATAGAAAGTCTAGCTACCATATGGGTTATCCCACGAACAATTATTTTAAGTGGCCTGGCGACTCGATCCAAGATAACGACTTATCTACATTCCGACTTAATTGGAACTAGAACTCAGTGCGTTCAACACGTATGCAATGATTGGGTTGTCAGTGGACACATATTACATCGTCTGTATGATCCATGTAAAACGCCAAATACACGATAATTACAGATATTACATGCATGTTGTATCCACCCTTAGGGTTTATCATCAAATCCTTCTATACAGATAACAATTCATCCGATAATCCCATGAACAGTAACAAGCGGGCGGAAATTACATTGACGTACATGATCATATTACTTGTTTCCATAGGAAATATATATTTTACAGTGTCAGGATAGATTTTCTGAAAATTCGATTCATTGAAACTGGTGGCTTGGAAATTACATTATGACTCATTTGTTAGCTCAATTTATTACTAGAATATATATATATGTCCTCTTAATACTTCTCTTATGTTACAGATTGGTCTTCAAACAGCTGTCAGGGGAGCTGGCCTAGGAGAATACTGTAGCGGTTCCGGTGACTCACAATGTTCCAATTCTATTACTAATAGTGAATGTAAATGGATTGCCGGAAATTGGAGGTGTGTCTGCTCCAATCAATATGTCGAAGATAACAGTTTATGCAGTGAGTAGCGTAGAAAGATGATTTATGTATTAAATTACCATTGCATGTTGAGTCAGAAAGCACTATTTTGAGAATGATGAAGATAGGGTTTTGATACACTTGAAGTGTATTTTCATGTTGTATTGTTTGTTGTAATTTAAGTAGAATATTTTTTCGTGAAACAGGCATTCTAAACCACATGGAACGTATCCATAGATTTGATCACCGCAAAAAGGATATCTGACTTCAAAGCATGTAATGTCGATGAACAAGTGCTTTTCGTGCAGTTTATTTAAAATTTCTTGATGGATTTAATGAGATAGATGTACCCTGTTTTGTTAGATATTCAGGGATTCGAGCATGAAAACAGCTTGTGAACTCGCTGGCAAGCTGGCTTGTTCACACACTGTTTTTGTGCTCAAATGCCCGAATATCCAATGAAACAGAGTACGTTTATCACCCAAAATCAACAGGCGGTGCATAATCTTGTTCTAGTTTTTGTACTACATGTATAGTTACTATTTTGTTAAGTAATATTAAAGCCAGTATAAAGTCAGACTTGAGGCTTTTTTGCAATATGATATGCTATTTATATCAGCTTAAATATACCCCATGACCAAAGGACATGGTGGGTATATACATACATGTGGCCGGTCCTCGATGCGCCCATCTGTCCACTCTCACGATTGTATACTTGTGTGGCTAAATTTAAGTACAAACAATATTTGTGTGACTATTTTGTCTTGCTCCACTATGTTCATACTTAATAGGTTATTTTATTTGGGTCTAGAGTTACACTGCTTATATTGTACAAGAAACTTTGTATTGTGTGCACATATAGAGTTATATGCTGTGTGTGTTTGAATTGTGTGTGAATCGAGTACACCAATATAAATTACCACGTTTTTTGACAATCCTAGTTTCCTTCAAGCTGCTGACTAACTATTATAGCAGCATAAATTATGATAACATTTCCAAATATCCTAGCTTCCAACCCTGGCATTATGGCAGTATTGTTGAATTGACCCCATTGACATCCAAGAGATTGGTATTACTTGTATTTCAAACACCTGCAAATGTGTGTGTCCGAATTTCCGAGGGACAACACAGGACGTACCACAATTCAAGACGAAGTCAACATAAAGTCTGCTCGTGCACCAAAGCAATGGTCATTGACCAAATCAGAAACAGTTATGTCATTTGAAGCATGTTAATTGTGCTATATTATATAAATATTGCACTGCTTGGAGGTGACGATGCCAAAATAGTGGTCCGATGGGAGGAATAATACCCGAGCCGAAGGCGAGGGGACTATTACTCCACGAGGACCACTATTTTGGCATAGTCAACGATAAGCCATGCAATATTTATTATATTTTATCGAACATTCTCCATGCTGTCCCAGATCCCATATCTAATGTATGTCCTTTTAATCATAGAAAGATTTTAGAATTTCCAGTGTGAATTTTATTGTCTCTTAAATTTTTTTGCTGCATGGTCAAATTTGCTTCAATAAGATGTCCTGCTTCTAACTGTGCAAATCTTAAATCTTCTTCTTCATGAATTATTGTTACCTTTTTGACATATGTTGAAAGCAATGGAAAGTAGGCATCGTAGTTCCTAAACAATGCCATCTGATCAAAACAATACTTTATTTTACCGAAAAAAAACTGAAGATTTCGTTTAGAAAAACTGTAGTGCGAACTTAGGAAATTGACAAAAATATTGAAGCGATATCGTGAACAAAGGCAAGGAAAACATGATAAATCGTCACCAAAAATTGAGAAAACATCACGTATAACACAAACAATTAGCTTACGATCATTTAGTGCTCTAGTTGTCGATTACAAAGACATTTCGGTCAAAAAAATGTTGATTTTTTACAGCGAGGTGGAGATGACTTTCAAATTACCTCCCCGAAATAGTGGGCATGCTAAAAATATATTTCTGGATTTTCCAAGCGATAGTGGGTGTGCTAAAATTAGGAGGCCCACTATCGTGTCATGGACGACACTATCGATAATAGTGAATGTCAAGCAACCGATTACAAGAGTGGATAAGGCTTAGATATAGTCACGCAAGGTAATTAAAATATTCCCGAATAATCACGAAGTTGCTCTTCTGGAGTTGATGCTGGGGCAATTAATTGGCAAATTTCTGTCAATAATTTCCAGGAACACTATCATAAAATATTCTACATGATTAAATCTGCTAATAGACAACAACTATCAGTTTACATGCAATGTGTTCATCATCTCCAGCGGGCGTTACTACAAATAAGATATGCCCTCTCTGCCAACAAGCCAATCGACCTGAATTCAAACGAGTTTCTACATGAAATTGACAATGAAAATTATTGATGCGAGTTTGCAGTGCAATGGTAGATGATATCTCTTATCAGACAGACAATGAGATTTACTCGTCAAGTGAAACCAGTTAGACTGTGACAACACCAAATATCTGCAATACACCATGTGGTTGACAAGTTCAAGTAACAGTCACCTTTATATATTAACTTGTCTCTTCAAGCATCACCCATTATGTGTGGCTGCGGACACCGGCGCTGAGACAAACATGACATGGACATCTGTTGTCCAATTTGTCCTACTCTAGAAGAGGATGATGAATATGTCATTGGATGAAAGCAGACCTTTAAATGACACAAACATTGACCCAAGTTCACATTCTTGTTCAATACATTGCTCAAGTTCATCAAGAATGCGTACCTGAAACTAAAAAAAATCATCTGGTGTTCCAACTCGATCTATCCCAACTGACATTTCTGCTTCAAAGGAAACTACAGTTCTCTGCTTCAGTAAAAAGGTGGACCCAGGTGAAATGCTCCCTGAGAACAGTTTTTTGTCAGAAAATTAATGAACCTATTTTCTTTTTTTTCTACTTTTTCTCCAAGTTCCTGCAGCTGAAAATCAACTATTTAATAGGCAGAATGATGCCATTTCTGTCACAGCTGTCACTATATGGATACAAAAGTGAATTTGTTCATAGTTAAGATAATCCAGAATAAAAAAAATCGCTCACCCATGTCATATATGTGCCATAATGCCAAAGGTTGATTCACAACATAGGAAATGAGACCCCCTTACTGTTCAGTCTACTAAAATCACCCCTAGACACCACATGGGTGGTCCGGGTGTAATAGTCACACCGAAGTAGGACACACAGATCATTGTCTATAAAATCTTAAGTACAGAAAACTAACTTGCAATTATAACAACATAACTGTTATATATTTTTGGCAGACAATTGACTACACTTAACCCTATTCCCTGATTTTCACATAGCTTCTAGTTTCTTGAAGATGTCATGGTTGAGTGATTTTGCAGGGCACTTAGAAAAATACATGCAACACTGGAATCTATTTTCAATGTTTTATAGATAATTAACATGACTCTTATTAATTTTTGTTTGAAAGGTATTAAATTGTCTAATGCTAGAAAGTTTAGCCCTAATCAAGAAGTTGTCACTAACAAATGAGGTGTGAGAGCTATACCTTGTATGAGGTGAGTTAAAATGCAACATTCAAATTAGAGTTTTATCATGAGCACACAAGCATGCATGTGTGAGTAAAAAATTATGCTTTCCAAAACGTGTGTGTTTAGTGCACATTGTATTAAATAGGGTGGAGACATTCCATACATGGGCAGCTTAAAAAAAAAATCTGTTGATTGATCGAAAATGGTATGGTATGCCACCTTAGGTAGTATATGTGCCACATGGTGATGTGCATTGGGTAACAGCCCATCTCTTAATCATATATGGAATATTACATTATATTTAAATTACAGAGAAAACAGTTGGTTCATATGGATGCTCAATCAGCGATCCATGTGTTACAAATTCAGAATGCTCAATATCTACTCGGTGTACCTGTGATGGAGTGTATTATGGAACAACAGAAGGAAGATGTCAACTAAGTAAATATCATTCAGATTTATTTAGAGTGTTTTATTATACTTTCACCAATGTATTATAGAAAAAGTTGTGGTTAAATAAATATCCTTATCCCCCCAGAAGGGGATATAGTAATTATCATTTTCATGCAGCCCATGTGTGACATCAAAGACTTGATAAAAACA
This sequence comes from Siphonodentalium dalli, assembly GCA_032622095.1. NCBI lineage: Eukaryota > Metazoa > Mollusca > Scaphopoda > Gadilida > Siphonodentaliidae > Siphonodentalium > Siphonodentalium dalli. Next base: position 28,968,610 of record CP136061.1, read on the forward strand.
CACTGCTGAAATCATCCATAAGATGTGTTTAGCTATTCCCTGGAGAAATGTTTTGTTGGTGATTATCTACGGTGGCCCGTAAGTGCCACGGCAAAACAAACTTTTCAAAAGTTTGTTTTGCTGTGAACTTTTTACTCACGGCAAAACAAACTTTTCAATCACGGCAGAATAAACTTTTCACTCACTCAAAACAAACTTTTCAATCACGGCAGAATAAACTTTTCATTCACAGCAAAATAAACTTTTCACTCACAGCAAAACATTCTTTTCACTCACGGCAAAACAAACTTTTCACTGATGGCAAAACATACTTTTCACTCACAGCAAAACAAACTTTTCACTCACGGCAAAACAATCTTTTCACTCACGGCAAAATATACTTTTCACTGACGGTAACATTGCTAAACCTCTCTCTCTCGCGATAAAAATATTTTGAAGGCTGTGATATCGTGGGAGGTATGCAAGCAATAGTATATCAGGTTGTAAATCTATATCTCATGCGGTGATGTTCTGACTTTTTAACCGCACTGTTTTTTGATACTGTCAGGTTATATGTTACTCAATCTAAATGTTTGTGTGTATAATTCGAACAAGACATTACTCATTATGCATGCAATTTTTCCCCCATTCCGAAACGAACTGTAATCCAATTGTCCCTGGAAATTGACTCCGTACTGTGGAGAGCGCCACGGTGCCATTTGCATCAATTGGGATTGACACCGTGGGGGTACTGTCCGAATTCAAAGAGACTTCCACGCAAACACAGGGGATATCATATTCAAAACACCGAGATAAATAATGTCCTTGGCATTGCAGGTGGTCTTGTCAAAAACAGATGATCTGACAAGCACGATTATAGCACATATCTATATTTATATAACCTCACTAACCTGGCCTAGCGCCTGCGAAAATTGGTGAAACAATATTTATTCCCAATACAAAAAAAAAAGATTAATATATTAACAAAATGCGAATGGATTATTATGGGTGATTGGAATGAGATGAGACAACACGCCCTATTGTGGCTTTTTTGTAAGTCCTCTCCCAGATCGTTTAAATGTCTCGGACGGCATGCATATAAGGCCGTCGGTGCGAAGACAAATGGAATACCAAGGCTGTTGAATATGTAATGTGTGCAACGCGTGTATTACTAGCCAAAAGAGGTGTACAGACTACAAATTAGTTCAAATTACTACCCGAGTTAAGTCTCAATCGCGTTTGGAATACTTGAGATTTGCGACTATGACAAAAATAGTAGTACTGGGTGTGTTTATATCCAGGTTGGTACAATATTTCACATATGCTGGCAGTCTATTCCAATCGCTTATTGTAGAAAATAAAACTGTATCCTTATGATTTAAACATTTTATTATCCCTCAGTCAATACACAAAATACAAATAAAGATAATACAGTTGGTGACATGGATGAGAGGCGATAACAGGATCGGAGCACAAGTTGCAGAACTTATGGAAGCTCCTATCCTTTAATTGAACGGAAAATACTGATTCATTTCATTTGGGGCTCAAGATGAGTTGTGTAGACATATTGGTAAAAAAGCTGAAGAAATTTCATTATTATTATTTTTGTTTTATTTTTTATCTATATGTACTAGTAGTATCAGTAAAATAATTCCAAAGGTAGGGGGATGTAATTCTTAAAATGGAGCTCTGAGTCGGTTAAGTTTAGTTCAGTGTGGTTCACTGCCTATAGTCTTCACTAGAAATAACAATTGGCTTTAGTTGAGTTATTAAGTTTATAATGGGAGAATTTGACTGGCTATTTAACAAAGGATAAAAATGGAAAAACAATTAATCATTTAGTCATCATCAATCAGTAATCAGTTATTCTTATAAATATCCTTTGTGGCCTCCACTGTCAGTCGTATTGCATCAATTTGCATGATGTCTAAGATTGTAACCGGATTGATTTTCAGAGTGACAAATATAGTTTAGTAGGTACACGAAGCCGCGAGTGAAAAGTATGTTTTGCCGTGAGTGAAAAGTTTATTTTGCCGTGATTGAAAAGTATGTTTTGCCGTGAGTGAAAAGTTTATTTTGCCGTGAGTGAAAAGTTTGTTTTGCTGTGAGTGAAAAGTTTATTTTGCCGTGAGTGAAAAGTTTGTTTTGCCGTGGATGAAAAGTATGTTTTGCCGTGAGTGAATATTTTATTTTGCCGTGAGTAAAATGTATGTTTTGCCGTGAGTGAAAAGTTTATTTTGCCGTGAGTGAGTCTGGCATAACTAACACAACTAACACCATTTTAACCTTATAACACTGGCCCCGTTCCTCATTTCAGCGCACCACATGACTCGCTCAGCAACCACACAAATCATTAAAGGGACACACCTTGGGACACCCCCCTCCCCCAATATTAAAGCTTATCGGCGCTTCCCCATACAACATTCAATTCTATTCAATTCAATTCAATGTTCAGATATCCTCAAAACAACAAATCGTGGGGTGAAGGAGAAGATCACTTGATCTTTTCGACCATCCCAGGCCCTTCGCACCCACCCACTATCCTATAATTTTGTTACGGTTCTGTTAATATTGTTGGCATTTTTAAACAACACAAAAATATGAAATAAAACCCCTGCCATTCTCCCAAAATTATGATATGAAATGCTGCTATCCTCTCACAATTATGTTTGTGTATTATTCACAGTTATTAGGGTCGTGAAGTGAACATAAAGACTCCAGATTTCAACCATTGTTTCATAAGTTTAATTGATATTACATCTCTCCTATTTTCGATGGGAACGATGGGGAACGAGTCAATTTGGGGTCATTCGTCCAAAAAACATGGCCGCCTGTGGCCGTCTTGGATTACAAAATTCAATCTATTAGCACGGGCTACAGGTCGTTCAGTTCATCTGATCATCATGAAATTTGTCATGGAAGTTAATATTGACATGTAGATGGGAACGAGTAATTTTGGGGTCGGTCGGCCAAAAAACATGGCCGCCAGCAGCCATCTTGGATTTTACTCTTTGCATCACTAAATCCTTTGGCACGGGCTACAGGTTTTAGCTTTAGTCGGATCATCATGAAATTTGTCATGGATGTTAACAATGACATGTAGATGGGAACGAGTCATTTTTGGGATCATTCGGCCAAAAAACATGGCCGCCAACGTCCATCTTGGATTTCAAAATTCAATGCATTAGCACGGGCTACAGGTCGTACTGTTCGTCTGATCATCATGAAATTTGTCATGGATGTTAATAATGACATTTAGATGGGAACGAGTAATTTTGGGTCATTCGGCAAAAAAACATGGCTGCCAGCGGCCATCTTGGATTTTACTCTTGCATAACTATACCATTCAACTTTCCACATTCCTAATCACTCCATTGACTGTAACACATGAAATTATTCCCTTTCCAAGTTGAGCTACAGTGTCATTGACACTTTCATTTAATGATATAATAGCGGTTTCATGTGATATATGATCTTCTATGATACAGAATAAAACATTCTTCATTAGATAACTCAATCAGACTCTGACACTCTCTTTATTCTTGTTTGGCGCGAAGCGCTTGGGATGGTCGAAAAGGATCGAGTGATCTTCTCCTTCACCCCACGATTTGTTGATTTGAGGATATCTGAACATAGAAAATTGTCATGTCCGAACGCTGCAAAATTTTGAATTGAATGTTGTATGGGGTAGAGCCCACAAGCTTTAATAGGGGGTGTGGGGGTGTCCTCGGTGTCCCTTTAAGTTGGATGTTTGTGTAGTTGTAGTTGCTTAGCGAGTCGTATGAGAAACTGGGCCCGTGTTATAAGGTTAAAACGGTGTTAGTTGTATTAGTTATACCCCCCGCAACGAAGTTAGGGGGGGGGTATACTGGAGTCAGCTTGTCCGTCCCGTCGTCCGTGCCGTCCGTCCGTGGACACAAATTTGTCCGGAGATTTTCTCAGTCGTTTTTTATCAATTTCCGTGAAACTTGGCACAGGCATCAACCACCATGGCAACCTGTGCACCTGCGATTATGACGTCTGTCCGCCTTTTTTTGGTGGAGTTGTTCCCCCTTTTTCGACTTTGCAACATGTATAATTTTGTCCGATCTTTTATTCCTACATTTTTAGGTCAATTTTTTTTTAACCTGGCAAAGATATTTAGTACCATGGGAACCTGTGCACCTGCGATTATGACGTCTGTCTGGCATTTTTTGGTGGAGTTATCCCCCTTTTTCGACTTAGAATGTTTTTTGCA
>CP136061.1:28972925-29026954 GCA_032622095.1 Siphonodentalium dalli
GACGTATGAGAAGTCACTGCCAGTACAGGATGATAATGCAGTGAGTGCTGTTAGGGTCGTATGAGAAGACACTGCCAGTACAGTATGACAATGTAGTGAGTGCTGTTAGGGACGTATGAGAAGTCACTGTCAGTACAGGATGATAATGTAGTGAGTGCTGTAAGGGACGTATGAGAAGTCACTGCCAGTACAGGATGATAATGTAGTGAGTGCTGTAAGGGACGTATGAGAAGTCACTGCCAGTACAGGATGATAATGTGGTGAGTGCTGTAAGGGACGTATGAGAAGTCACTGCCAGTACAGGATGATAATGTAGTGAGTGCTGTAAGGGACGTATGAGAAGTCACTGCCAGTACAGGATGATAATGTGGTGAGTGCTGTAAGGGACGTATGAGAAGTCACCGCCAGTACAGGATGATAATGTAGTGAGTGCTGTTAGGGACGTATGAGAAGACACTGCCAGTACATGATGATAATGTAGTGAGTGCTGTAAGGGACGTATGAGAAGTCACTGCCAGTACAGGATGATAATTTAGTGAGTGCTGTTAGGGGCATATGAGAAGTCACTGCCAGTACAGGATGATAATGTAGTGAGTGTTGTTATGGACGTATGAGAAGTCACTGCCAGTACAGGATGATAATGTAGTGAGTGCTGTTAGGGACGTATATGAGAAGTCACTGCCAGTACAGGATGATAATGTAGTGAGTGCTGTTAGAGACGTATATGAGAAGTCACTGCCAGTACAGGATGATAATGTAGTGAGTGCTGTTAGGGACGTATATGAGAAGTCACTGCCAGTACAGGATGATAATGTAGTGAGTGCTGTTAGGGATTTATGAGAAATCACTGCCAGTACAGGATGATAATGTAGTGAGTGCCGTTTGGGACGTATATGAGAAGTCACTGCCAGTACAGGATGATAATGAAGTGAGTGCTGTTAGGGACGTATGAGAAGTCACTGCCAGTACAGGAAGATAATGTAGTGAGTGCTGTTAGGGACGTATGAGAAGTCACTGCCAGTACAGGATGATAATGTAGTGAGTGCTGTTAGGGACGTATATGAGAAGTCACTGCCAGTACAGGATGATAATGTAGTGAGTGCTGTTAGGGACGTATGAGAAGTCACTGCCAGTACAGGATGATAATGTAGTGAGTACTGTTAGGGTCGTATGAGAAGTCACCGCCAGTACAGGATGATAATGTAGTGAATACTGTTATGGACGTATGAGAAGTCACTGCCAGTACAGGATGATAATGTAGTGAGTGCTGTTAGGGACGTATATGAGAAGTCACTGCCAGTACAGGATGATAATGTATTGAGTGATGTTAGGGACGTATGAGAAGTCACTGCCAGTACAGGATGATAATGTAGTGAGTGCTGTTAGGGACGTATGAGAAGTCACTGCCAGTACAGGATGATAATGTAGTGAATGCTGTTAGGGACGTATATGATAATTCACTGCCAGTACATGATGATAATGTAGTGAGTGCTGTTATGGACGTATGAGAAGTCACTGCCAGTACAGGATGATAATGTAGTGAGTGCTGTTAGGGACGTGTTAGAAGTCACTGCCAGTACAGGATGATAATGTAGTGAGTGCTGATAGGGACGTATATGAGAAGTCACTGCCAGTACAGGATGATAATGTAGTGAGTGCTGTTAGGGACGTATATGAGAAGTCACTGCCAGTACAGGATGATAATGTAGTGAGTGTTGTTAGGGACGTATGAGAAGTCACTGCCAGTACAGGATGATAATGTTGTGAGTGCTGTTAGGGACGTATATGAGAAGTCACTGCCAGTACAGGATGATAACGTAGTGAATGCTGTTAGGGACGTATATGAGAAGTCATTGCCAGTACAGGATGATAATGTAGTGAGTGCTGTTAGGGACGTATATGAGAAGTCACTGCCAGTACAGGATGATAATGTAGTGAATGCTGTTAGGGACGTATATGAGAAGTCACTGCCAGTACAGGGTGATAATGTAGTGAGTGCTGTAAGGGACGTATGAGAAGTCACTGCCAGTACAGGATGATAATGTAGTGAGTGCTGTTAGGGACGTATGAGAAGTCACTGCCAGTACAGGATGATAATGTAGTGAGTGCTGTTAGGGACGTATATGAGAAGTCACTGCCAGTACAGGATGATAATGTAGTGAGTGCTGTTAGGGACGTATGAGAAGTCACTGCCAGTACAGGATGATAATGTAGTGAGTGCTGTTAGGGACGTATGAGAAGTCAATGCCAGTACAGGATGATAATGTAGTGAGTGCTGTTAGGGACGTATGAGAAGTCACTGTCAGTACAGGGTGATAATGTAGTGAGTGCTGTTAGGGACGTTTGAGAAGTCACTGCCAGTACAGGATGATAATGTAGTGAGTGCTGTTAGGGACGTATGAGAAGTCACTGCCAGTACAGGATGATAATGCAGTGAGTACTGTTAAGGACGTATGAGAAGACACTGCCAGTACAGTATGATAATGTAGTGAGTGCTGTTAGGGACGTATGAGAAGTCACTGCCAGTACAGGATGATAATGTAGTGAGTGCTGTAAGGGACGTATGAGAAGTCACTGCCAGTACAGGATGATAATGTAGTGAGTGCTGTAAGGGACGTATGAGAAGTCACTGCCAGTACAGGATGATAATGTAGTGAGTGCTGTAAGGGACGTATGAGAAGTCACTGCCAGTACAGGATGATAATGTAGTGAGTGCTGTTAGGGACGTAGGAGAAGTCACTGCCAGTACAGGATGATAATGTAGTGAGTGTTGTTAGGGACGTATTAGAAGTCACTGCCAGTACATGATGATAATGTAGTGAGTGCTGTTATGGACGTATGAGAAGTCACCGCCAGTACAGGATGATAATGTAGTGAGTGCTGTAAGGGACGTATGAGAAGTCACCGCCAGTAAAGGATGATAATGGAGTGAGTGTTGTTAGGGACGTATGAGAAGTCACTGCCAGTACAGGATGATAATGTAGTGAGTGCTGTTAGGGACGTATGAGAAGTCACCGCCAGTACAGGATGACAATGTAGTGAGTGCTGTAAGGGACGTATGAGAAGTCACTGCCAGTACAGGATGATAATGTAGTGAGTGCTGTTAGGGACGTATGAAAAGTCACTGCCAGTACAGGATGATAATGTAGTGAGTCCTGTTAGGGAAGTATGAGAAGTCACTGCCAGTACAGGATGATAATGTAGTGAGTGCTGTTAGGGACGTATGAGAAGTCACTGCCAGTACAGGATGATAATGTAGTGAGTGCTGTTAGGGACGTATGAGAAGTCACTGCCAGTACAGGATGATAATGTAGTGAGTGCTGTAAGGGACGTATGAGAAGTCACTGCCAGTACAGGATGATAATGTTGTGAGTGCTGTAAGGGACGTATGAGAAGTCACTGCCAGTACAGGATGATAATGTAGTGAGTGCTGTAAGGGACGTATGAGAAGTCACTGCCAGTACAGGATGATAATGTAGTGAGTGCTGTTAGGGACGTATGAGAAGACACTGCCAGTACATAATGATAATGTAGTGAGTGCTGTTAGGGACGTATGAGAAATCACTGCCAGTACAGGATGATAATGTAGTGAGTGCTGTTAGGGACGTATGAGAAGTCACTGCCAGTACAGGATGATAATGTAGTGAGTGCTGTTAGGGACGTATGAGAAGACACTGCCAGTACAGTATGATAATGTAGTGAGTGCTGTTAGGGACGTATGAGAAGTCACTGCCAGTACAGGATGATAATGTAGTGAGTGCTGTAAGGGACGTATGAGAAGTCACTGCCAGTACAGGATGATAATGTAGTGAGTGCTGTAAGGGACGTATGAGAAGTCACCGCCAGTACAGGATGATAATGTGGCGAGTGCTGTAAGGGACGTATGAGAAGTCACCGCCAGTACAGGATGATAATGTAGTGAGTGCTGTAAGGGACGTATGAGAAGTCACTGCCAGAACAGGACGATAATGTAGTGAGTGCTGTTAGGGACGTATGAGAAGTCACTGACAGTACAGGATGATAATGTAGTGAGTGCTGTTAGGGACGTATGAGAAGTCACTGCCAGTACAGGATGATAATGTAGTGAGTGCTGTTAGGGACGTATGAGAAGACACTGCCAGTACAGGATGATAATGTAGCGAGTGCTGTTAGGGACGTATGAGAAGTCACTGCCAGTACAGGATGATAATGTAGTGAGTGCTGTTAGGGACATATGAGAAGTCACTGCCAGTACAGGATGATAATGTAGTGAGTGCTGTTAGGGACGTATATGAGAAGTCACTGCCAGTACAGGATGATAATGTAGTGAGTGCTGTTAGGGACGTATGAGAAGTCACTGCCAGTACAAGATGATAATGTAGTGAGTGCTGTAAGGGACGTATGAGAAGTCACTGCCAGTACAGGATGATAATGTTGTGAGTGCTGTAAGGGACGTATGAGAAGTCACTGCCAGTACAGGATGATAATGTAGTGAGTGCTGTAAGGGACGTATGAGAAGTCACTGCCAGTACAGGATGATAATGTAGTGAGTGCTGTTAGGGACGTATGAGAAGACACTGCCAGTACATAATGATAATGTAGTGAGTGCTGTTAGGGACGTATGAGAAATCACTGCCAGTACAGGATGATAATGTAGTGAGTGCTGTTAGGGACGTATGAGAAGTCACTTCCAGTACAGGATGATAATGTAGTGAGTGCTGTTAGGGACGTATGAGAAGACACTGCCAGTACAGTATGATAATGTAGTGAGTGCTGTTAGGGACGTATGAGAAGTCACTGCCAGTACAGGATGATAATGTAGTGAGTGCTGTAAGGGACGTATGAGAAGTCACTGCCAGTACAGGATGATAATGTAGTGAGTGCTGTAAGGGACGTATGAGAAGTCACCGCCAGTACAGGATGATAATGTGGCGAGTGCTGTAAGGGACGTATGAGAAGTCACCGCCAGTACAGGATGATAATGTAGTGAGTGCTGTAAGGGACGTATGAGAAGTCACTGCCAGAACAGGACGATAATGTAGTGAGTGCTGTTAGGGACGTATGAGAAGTCACTGACAGTACAGGATGATAATGTAGTGAGTGCTGTTAGGGACGTATGAGAAGTCACTGCCAGTACAGGATGATAATGTAGTGAGTGCTGTTAGGGACGTATGAGAAGACACTGCCAGTACAGGATGATAATGTAGCGAGTGCTGTTAGGGACGTATGAGAAGTCACTGCCAGTACAGGATGATAATGTAGTGAGTGCTGTTAGGGACGTATGAGAAGTCACTGCCAGTACAGGATGATAATGTAGTGAGTGCTGTTAGGGACGTATGAGAAGTCACTGCCAGTACAGGATGATAATGTAGTGAGTGCTGTTAGGGACGTATGAGAAGTCACCGCCAGTACAGGATGACAATGTAGTGAGTGCTGTAAGGGACGTATGAGAAGTCACTGCCAGTACAGGATGATAATGTAGTGAGTGCTGTTAGGGACGTATGAGAAGTCACTGCCAGTACAGGATGATAATGTAGTGAGTCCTGTTAGGGAAGTATGAGAAGTCACTGCCAGTACAGGATGATAATGTAGTGAGTGCTGTTAGGGACGTATGAGAAGTCACTGCCAGTACAGGATGATAATGTAGTGAGTGCTGTTAGGGACGTATGAGAAGTCACTGCCAGTACAGGATGATAATGTAGTGAGTACTGTAAGGGACGTATGAGAAGTCACTGCCAGTACAGGATGATAATGTTGTGAGTGCTGTAAGGGACGTATGAGAAGTCACTGCCAGTACAGGATGATAATGTAGTGAGTGCTGTAAGGGACGTATGAGAAGTCACTGCCAGTACAGGATGATAATGTAGTGAGTGCTGTTAGGGACGTACGAGAAGACACTGCCAGTACATAATGATAATGTAGTGAGTGCTGTTAGGGACGTATGAGAAATCACTGCCAGTACAGGATGATAATGTAGTGAGTGCTGTTAGGGACGTATGAGAAGTCACTGCCAGTACAGGATGATAATGTAGTGAGTGCTGTTAGGGACGTATGAGAAGACACTGCCAGTACAGTATGATAATGTAGTGAGTGCTGTTAGGGACGTATGAGAAGTCACTGCCAGTACAGGATGATAATGTAGTGAGTGCTGTAAGGGACGTATGAGAAGTCACTGCCAGTACAGGATGATAATGTAGTGAGTGCTGTAAGGGACGTATGAGAAGTCACCGCCAGTACAGGATGATAATGTGGCGAGTGCTGTAAGGGACGTATGAAAAGTCACCGCCAGTACAGGATGATAATGTAGTGAGTGCTGTAAGGGACGTATGAGAAGTCACTGCCAGAACAGGACGATAATGTAGTGAGTGCTGTTAGGGACGTATGAGAAGTCACTGACAGTACAGGATGATAATGTAGTGAGTGCTGTTAGGGACGTATGAGAAGTCACTGCCAGTACAGGATGATAATGTAGTGAGTGCTGTTAGGGACGTATGAGAAGACACTGCCAGTACAGGATGATAATGTAGCGAGTGCTGTTAGGGACGTATGAGAAGTCACTGCCAGTACAGGATGATAATGTAGTGAGTGCTGTTAGGGACATATGAGAAGTCACTGCCAGTACAGGATGATAATGTAGTGAGTGCTGTTAGGGACGTATATGAGAAGTCACTGCCAGTACAGGATGATAATGTAGTTAGTGCTGTTAGGGACGTATGAGAAGTCACTGCCAGTACAGGATGATAATGTAGTGAGTGCTGTTAGGGACGTATGAGAAGTCACTGCCAGTACAGGATGATAATGTAGTGAGTGCTGATAGGGACGTATATGAGAAGTCACTGGCAGTACAGGATGATAATGTAGTGAGTGCTGTTAGGGACGTATATGAGAAGTCACTGCCAGTACAGGATGATAATGTAGTGAGTGCTGTTAGGGACGTATGAGAAGTCACTGCCAGTACAGGATGATAATGTAGTGAGTGCTATTAGGGACGTATGAGAAGTCACTGCCAGTACAGGATGATAATGTAGTGAGTGATGTTAGGGACGTATATGAGAAGTCACTGGCAGTACAGGGTGATAATGTAGTGAGTGTTGTTAGGGACGTATGAGAAGACACTGCCAGTACAGGATGATAATGTAGTGAGTGCTGTTAGGGACGTATGAGAAATCACTGCCAGTACAGGATGATAATGTAGTGAGTGCTGTTAGGGACGTATGAGAAATCACTGCCAGTACAGGATGATAATGTAGTGAGTGCTGTAAGGGACGTATGAGAAGTCACTGCCAGTACAGGATGATAATGTGGTGATTGCTGTAAGGGACGTATGAGAAGTCACCGCCAGTACAGGATGATAATGTAGTGAGTGCTGTTAGGGACGTATGAGAAGACACTGCCAGTACAGGATGATAATGTAGTGAGTGCTGTAAGGGACGTGTGAGAAGTCACTGCCAGTACAGGATGATAATGTAGTGAGTGCTGTTAGGGGCATATGAGAAGTCACTGCCAGTACAGGATGATAATGTAGTGAGTGCTGTTAGGGACGTATGAGAAGTCACTGCCAGTACAGGATGATAATGTAGTGAGTGCTGTTAGGGACGTATATGAGAAATCACTGCCAGTACAGGATGATAATGTAGTGAGTGCCGTTTGGGACGTATATGAGAAGACACTGCCAGTACAGGATGATAATGAAGTGAGTGCTGTTAGGGACGTATGAGAAGTCACTGCCAGTACAGGATGATAATATAGTGAGTGATGTTAGGGACGTATGAGAAGTCACTGCCAGTACAGGATGATAATGTAGTGAGTGCTGTTAGGGACGTATGAGAAGTCACTGCCAGTACAGGATGATAATCTAGTGAGTGCTGTTAGGGACGTATGAGAAGTCACTGCCAGTACAGGATGATAATGTAGTGAGTGCTGTTAGGGACGTATATGAGAAGTCACTGCCAGTACAGGATGGTAATGTAGTGAGTGCTGTTAGGGACGTATATGAGAAGTCACTGCCAGTACAGGATGATAATGTAGTGAGTGCTGTTAGGGACGTATGAGAAGTCACTGCCAGCACAGCATGATAATGTAGTGAGTGCTGTTAGGGACGTATATGAGAAGTCACTGCCAGTACAGGATGATAATGTAGTGAGTGCTGTTAGGGACGTATGAGAAGTCACTACCAGTACAGGACAATAATGTAGTGAGTGCTGTTAGGACGTATATGAGAATTCACTGCCAGTACAGGATGATAATGTAGTGAGTGCTGTTAGGGACGTATGAGAAGTCACTGCCAGTACAGGATGACAATGTAGTGAGTGCTGTTAGGGACGTATGAGAAGTCACTGCCAGTACAGGATGATAATGTAGTGAGTGCTGTTAGGGACGTATGAGAAGTCAGTACCAGTACAGGATGATAATGTAGTGAGTGCTGTTAGGGACGTATGAGAAGTCACGGCCAGTACAGGATGATAATGTAGTGAGTGCTGTTAGGGACGTATGAGAAGTCACTACCAGTACAGGATGATAATGTAGTGAGTGCTGTTATGGACGTATGAGAAGTCACTGCCAGTACAGGATGATAATGTAGTGAGTGCTGTTAGGGACGTATGAGAAGACACTGCCAGTACAGAATGATAATGTAGTGAGTGCTGTTAGGGACGTATGAGAAATCACTGCCAGTACAGGACGATAATGTAGTGAGTGCTGTTAGGGACGTATGAGAAATCACTGCCAGTACAGGATGATAATGTAGTGAGTGCTGTTAGGGACGTATATGAGAAGTCACTGCCAGTACAGGATGATAATGTAGTGAGTGCTGTTAGGGACGTATATGAGAAGTCACTGCCAGTACAGGATGATAATGTAGTGAGTGCTGTTATGGACGTATATGAGAAGTCACTGCCAGTACATGATGATAATGTAGTGAGTGCTGTTAGGGACGTATATGAGAAGTCACTGCCAGTTCAGGATGATAATGTAGTGAGTGCTGTTAGGGACGTATATGAGAAGTCACTGCCAGTACAGGATGATAATGTAGTGAGTGCTGTTAGGGACGTATGAGAAGTCACTGCCAGTACAGGATGATAATGTGGTGAGTGCTGTTAGGGACGTATGAGAAGTCACTGTCAGTACAGGATGATAATGTAGTGAGTGCTGTTAGGGACGTATGAGAAGTCACTGCCAGTACAGGATGATAATGTAGTGAGTGTTGTTAGGGACGTATATGAGAAGTCACTGCCAGTACAGGATGATAATGTAGTGAGTGCTGTTAGGGACGTATATGAGAAGTCACTGCCAGTACAGGATGATAATGTAGTGAGTGCTGTTAGGGACGTATATGAGAAGTCAATGCCAGTACAGGATGATAATGTAGTGAGTGCTGTTAAGGACGTATATGAGAAGTCACTGCCAGTACAGGATGATAATGTAGTGAGTGCTGTTAGGGACGTATGAGAAATCACTGCCAGTACAGGATGATAATGTAGTGAGTGCCGTTAGGGACGTATATGAGAAGACACTGCCAGTACAGGATGATAAAGAAGTGAGTGCTGTTAGGGACGTATATGAGAAGTCACTGCCAGTACAGGATGATAATGTAGTGAGTGCTGTAAGGGACGTATGAGCAGTCACTGCCAGTACAGGATGATAATGTAGTGTGTGCTGTTAGGGACGTATATGAGAAGTAACTGCCAGTACAGGATGATAATGTAGTGAGTGCTGTTAGGGACGTATATGAGAAGTCAATGCCAGTATAGGATGATAATGTAGTGAGTGATGTTAGGGACGTATATGAGAAGTCACTGCCAGTACATGATGATAATGTAGTGAGTGCTGTTAGGGACGTATGAGAAGTCACTGCCAGTACAGGATGATAATGTAGTGAGTGCTGTTAGGGACGTATGAGAAGTCACTGCCAGGACAGGATTATAATGTAGTGAGTGCTGTTAGGGACGTATGAGAAGTCACTGCCCGTACAGGATGATAATGTAGTGAATGCTGTTATGGACGTTTGAGAAGTCACTGCCAGTACAGGATGATAATGTAGTGAGTGCTGTTATGGACGTATATGAGAAGTCACTGCCAGTACATGATGATAATGTAGTGAGTGATGTTAGGGACGTATGAGAAGTCACTGCCAGTACAGGATGATAATGTAGTGAGTGCTGTTAGGGACGTATGAGAAGTCACTGCAAGTACAGGATGATAATGTAGTGAATGCTGTTAGGGACGTATATGAGAATTCACTGCCAGTACATGATGATAATGTAGTGAGTGCTGTTATGGACGTATGTGAAGTCACTGCCAGTACAGGATGATAATGTAGTGAGTGCTGTTAGGGACGTATATGAGAAGTCACTGCCAGTACAGGATGATAATGTAGTGAGTGTTGTTAGGGACGAATGAGAAGTCACTGCCAGTACAGGATGATAATGTAGTGAGTGCTGTGAGGGACGTATATGAGAAGTCAGTGCCAGTACAGGATGATAACGTAGTGAATGCTGTTAGGGACGTATATGAGAAGTCACTGCCAGTACAGGATGATAATGTAGTGAGTGCTGTTAGGGGCGTATATGAGAAGTCACTGTCAGTACAGGATGATAATGTAGTGAGTGCTGTTATGGACGTATATGAGAAGTCACTGCCAGTACAGGATGATAATGTAGTGAGTGCTGTTAGGGACGTATATGAGAAGTCACTGCCAGTTCAGGATGATAATGTAGTGAGTGCTGTTAGGGACGTATATGAGAAGTCACTGCCAGTACAGGATGATAATGTAGTGAGTGCTGTTAGGGACGTATGAGAAGTTACTGCCAGTACAGGATGATAATGTGGTGAGTGCTGTTAGGGACGTATGAGAAGTCACTGCCAGTACAGGATGATAATGTAGTGAGTGCTGTTAGGGACGTATGAGAAGTCACTGCCAGTACAGGATGATAATGTAGTGAGTGTTGTTAGGGACGTATATGAGAAGTCACTGCCAGTACAGGATGATAATGTAGTGAGTGCTGTTAGGGACGTATATGAGAAGTCACTGCCAGTACAGGATGATAATGTAGTGAGTGCTGTTAGGGACGTATATGAGAAGTCAATGCCAGTACAGGATGATAATGTAGTGAGTGCTGTTAGGGACGTATATGAGAAGTCACTGCCAGTACAGGATGATAATGTAGTGAGTGCTGTTAGGGACGTATGAGAAATCACTGCCAGTACAGGATGATAATGTAGTGAGTGCCGTTAGGGACGTATATGAGAAGACACTGCCAGTACAGGATGATAAAGAAGTGAGTGCTGTTAGGGACGTATATGAGAAGTCACTGCCAGTACAGGATGATAATGTAGTGAGTGCTGTAAGGGACGTATGAGCAGTCACTGCCAGTACAGGATGATAATGTAGTGTGTGCTGTTAGGGACGTATATGAGAAGTAACTGCCAGTACAGGATGATAATGTAGTGAGTGCTGTTAGGGACGTATATGAGAAGTCACTGCCAGTATAGGATGATAATGTAGTGAGTGATGTTAGGGACGTATATGAGAAGTCACTGCCAGTACATGATGATAATGTAGTGAGTGCTGTTAGGGACGTATGAGAAGTCACTGCCAGTACAGGATGATAATGTAGTGAGTGCTGTTAGGGACGTATGAGAAGTCACTGCCAGTACAGGATTATAATGTAGTGAGTGCTGTTAGGGACGTATGAGAAGTCACTGCCCGTACAGGATGATAATGTAGTGAATGCTGTTATGGACGTTTGAGAAGTCACTGCCAGTACAGGATGATAATGTAGTGAGTGCTGTTATGGACGTATATGAGAAGTCACTGCCAGTACATGATGATAATGTAGTGAGTGATGTTAGGGACGTATGAGAAGTCACTGCCAGTACAGGATGATAATGTAGTGAGTGCTGTTAGGGACGTATGAGAAGTCACTGCAAGTACAGGATGATAATGTAGTGAATGCTGTTAGGGACGTATATGAGAATTCACTGCCAGTACATGATGATAATGTAGTGAGTGCTGTTATGGACGTATGAGAAGTCACTGCCAGTACAGGATGATAATGTAGTGAGTGCTGATAGGGACGTATATGTGAAGTCACTGCCAGTACAGGATGATAATGTAGTTAGTGCTGTTAGGGACGTATATGAGAAGTCACTGCCAGTACAGGATGATAATGTAGTGAGTGTTGTTAGGGACGAATGAGAAGTCACTGCCAGTACAGGATGATAATGTAGTGAGTGCTGTGAGGGACGTATATGAGAAGTCACTGCCAGTACATGATGATAATGTAGTGAGTGCTGTAAGGGGCGTATGAGAAGTCACTGCCAGTGCAGGATGATAATGTAGTGTGTGCTGTTAGGGACGTATGAGAAGTCACTACCAGTACAGGATGATAATGTAGTGAGTGCTGTTAGGGACGTATGATAAGTCACTGCCAGTACAGGATGATAATGTAGTGAGTGCTGTTAGGGACGTATGAGAAGTCACTGCCAGTACAGGATGATAATGTAGTGAGTGCTGTTAGGGACGTATGAGAAGTCACTGCCAGTACAGGATGATAATGTAGTGAGTGCTGTTAGGGACGTATGAGAAGTCACTGCCAGTACAGGATGATAATGTAGTGAGTGCTGTTAGGGACGTATGAGAAGTCACTGCCAGTACAGGATGATAATGTAGTGAGTGATGTTAGGGACGTATGAGAAGTCACTGCCAGTACAGGATGATAATGTAGTGAGTGTTGTTAGGGACGTATGAGAAGTCACTGCCAGTACAGGATGATAATGTAGTGAGTGCTGTTAGGGACGTATATGAGAAGTCACTGACAGTACAGGATGATATGTAGTGAGTGCTGTTAGGGACGTATATGAGAAGTCACTGCCAGTACAGGATGATAATGTAGTGAGTGCTGTTAGGGACGTATATGAGAAGTCACTGCCAGTACAGGATGATAATGTAGTGAGTGCTGTTAGGGACGTATATGAGAAGTCTCTGCCAGTACAGGATGATAATGTAGTGAGTGCTGTTAGGGACGTATGAGAAATCACTGCCAGTACAGGATGATAATGTAGTGAGTGCCGTTAGGGACGTATATGAGAAGACACTGCCAGTACAGGATGATAAAGAAGTGAGTGCTGTTAGGGACGTATATGAGAAGTCACTGCCAGTACAGGATGATAATGTAGTGAGTGCTGTAAGGGACGTATGAGCAGTCACTGCCAGTACAGGATGATAATGTAGTGAGTGCTGTTAGGGACGTATGAGAAGTCACTGCCAGTACAGGATGATAATGTAGTGAGTGCTGTTAGGCACGTATATGAGAAGTCACTGCCAGTACAGGATGATAATGTAGTGAGTGCTGTTAGGGACGTATATGAGAAGTCACTGCCAATACAGGATGATAATGTAGTGAGTGATGTTAGGGACGTATATGAGAAGTCACTGCCAGTACAAGATGATAATGTAGTGAGTGCTGTTAGGGACGTATGAGAAGTCACTGCCAGTACAGGATGATAATGTAGTGAGTGCTGTTAGGGACGTATGAGAAGTCACTGCCAGTACAGGATTATAATGTAGTGAGTGATGTTAGGGACGTATGAGAAGTCACTGCCAGTACAGGATGATAATGTAGTGAATGCTGTTATGGACGTTTGAGAAGTCACTGCCAGTACAGGATGATAATGTAGTGAGTGCTGTTAGGGACGTATATGAGAAGTCACTGCCAGTACATGATGATAATGTAGTGAGTGATGTTAGGGACGTATGAGAAGTCACTGCCAGTACAGGATGATAATGTAGTGAATGCTGTTAGGGACGTATGAGAAGTCACTGCAAGTACAGGATGATAATGTAGTGAATGCTGTTAGGGACGTATATGAGAATTCACTGCCAGTACATGATGATAATGTAGTGAGTGCTGTTATGGACGTATGAGAAGTCACTGCCAGTACAGGATGATAATGTAGTGAGTGCTGTTAGGGACGTATATGTGAAGTCACTGCCAGTACAGGATGATAATGTAGTGAGTGCTGTTAGGGACGTATATGAGAAGTCACTGCCAGTACAGGATGATAATGTAGTGAGTGTTGTTAGGGACGAATGAGAAGTCACTGCCAGTACAGGATGATAATGTAGTGAGTGCTGTGAGGGACGTATATGAGAAATCACTGTCAGTACAGGATGATAATGTAGTGAATGCTGTTAGGGACGTATATGAGAAGTCACTGCCAGTACAGGATGATAATGTAGTGAGTGCTGTTAGGGACGTATATGAGAAGTCACTGCCAGTACAGGATGATAATGTAGTGAGTGCTGTTAGGGACGTATGAGAAGTCACTGCCAGTACAGGATGATAATGTAGTGAGTGCTGTTAGGGACGTATAAGAAGTCACTGCCAGTACAGGATGATAATGTAGTGAGTGCTGTTAGGGACGTGATAGAAGACACTGCCAGTACAGGATGATAATGTAGTGAGTGCTGTTAGGGACGTATGAGAAGTCACTGCCAGTACAGGATAATGTAGTGAGTGCTGTTAGGGACGTATATGAGAAGTCACTGCCAGTACAGGATGATAATGTAGTGAGTGCTGTTAGGGACGTATGAGAAGTCACTGCCAGTACATGATGATAATGTAGTGAGTGCTGGTAGGGACGTATATGAGAAGTCACTGCCAGTATAGGATGATAATGTAGTGAGTGCTGTTAGGGACGTATATGAGTAGTCACTGCCAGTACAGGATGATAATGTAGTGAGTGCTGTTAGGGACGTATGAGAAGTCACTGCCAGTACAGGATGATAATGTAGTGAGTGCTGTTAGGGACGTATGAGAAGTCACTGCCAGTACAGGATGATAATGTAGTGAGTGCTGTTAGGGACGTATGAGAAGTCACTGCCAGTACAGGATGATGATGTAGTGAGTGCTGTTAGGGACTTATATGAGAAGTCACTGCCAGTACAGGATGATAATGTAGTGAGTGCTGTTAGGGACGTATGAGAAGTCACTGCCAGTACAGGATGATAATGTAGTGAGTGCTGTTAGGGACGTATATGAGAAGTCACTGTCAGTACAGGATGATAATGTAGTGAGTGCTGTTAGGGACGTATATGAGAAGTCACTGCCAGTACAGGATGATAATGTAGTGAGTGCTGTTAGGGACGTATGAGAAGTCACTGCCAGTACAGGATGATAATGTAGTGAGTGCTGTTAGGTTGTGCAGTTCGAAGAAAGCATCTAATGCTCTAGCACGTGGAAACGTTAAGCTTGAAAGTGTCGTTCTATAGTTTTTCCCCAAATTCGCATTCATATCTCCCATTAATATCACAGGACCATTCGGTTCCAGGCGTGAGGTAATGTCAGCTAAGTCTGATAAACAGTCGAGAAAATAAGAAATGTCGTGATTGGCACCGGGTAGATATACTTGGATCACGGAGAGAAGTGAACTATTATTCATCTTGATCTGCAGAGAGATCATTCTATCATTTGGAGATTCAATCTCGATACACTGGATACTTTTGTGGACAAGGATAGCCATTCCGTCTTTCACAAGACAACCTCCATTCGCAGTTCGAATCGAACGACCCGGTTTCGCAATGTTTTTCAATAAACTATTACAATGGAACACATGATAACGATGTTGGTGAACATAACTATCACTAATGCCACACACTACGGCAGAAAATCTGCGGTCCCGAAGTGCTTACTAAGCGTTTTATCATTGTACATCTTTAATTTCGCATGAACAACATAAAAAGCGTTCCCTGATCAGTCAACAAATCCTGATAATTGCGACAATAAAGAGCGTTTACATTACTTCTGATCGACTTACTGATAACGTATTACTTATCTAAGCGTCCTCGTGGTATAGGCGGTCTGCGTATTAGTATAGCAAGCAGTTATTTAGTATTATATAAATGTATGTACGTTTTTTTTTAAATTAAAATAATTATATGTATATTCTTCAAGACATGCGCCTATTGATCGAATTTGAAAACGTATACACCGATATTAATAAAACCCAGAGACGGGGGCTTAATTCCAGTGAGGCGTACTTCATTACATTGTTGGTAAAGATAACACTACCTGATTACAAAACAAATTCGACAGTGACTGCTGACATAATTAATTAGCACGTAGTCGGATTATGGTCTTATAAATAATTATTATAACAACGAATGTATCAACTGATACGGTTCTAATAACAGTCGGTCTAAATATATCGGCACCGATATCAAATGTTTGTCACTTAATATGCGCAATATATATATATCTTTAATCTCAGAATAATGCTAATTTAATTGTAACCAACAAAAGTCTTAAATACATCTTTATACCCCGGTATCTATAATTATAACACATGTTTACAAAGAGATAGACCATCTTTATACCCCGGTAACTATATAACACATGTTTACAAAGAGATAGACATGCATCTTTATACCTCGGTATCTATAATTATAACACATGTTTACAAAGAGATAGAACACCTTTATATCCCGGTAACTATATAACACATGTTTACAAAGATATAGACCATCTTTATACCCCGGTAACTATAATTATAACACATGTTTACAAAGAGATAGACCATCTTTATACCCCGGTAACTATATAACACATGTTTACAAAGAGATAGACGTGCATCTTTATACCTCGGTATCTATAATTATAACACATGTTTACAAAGAGATAGAACACCTTTATACCCCGGTAACTATAATTATAACACATGTTTACAAAGAGATAGACCATCTTTATACCCCGGTATCTATAATTATAACACATGTTTACAAAGAGATAGACCATCTTTATACCCCGGTATCTATAATTATAACACATGTTTACAAAGAGATAGACCATCTTTATACCCCGGTATCTATAATTATAACACATGTTTACAAAGAGATAGACCACCTTTATACCCCGGTATCTATAATTATAACACATGTTTACAAAGAGATAGACCATCTGTATACCCCGGTATCTATAATTATAACACATGTTTACAAAGAGATAGACCATCTTTATACCCCGGTATCTATAATTATAACACATGTTTACAAAGAGATAGACCATCTTTATACCCCGGTATCTATAATTATAACACATGTTTACAAAGAGATAGACCATCTTTATACCCCGGTATCTATAATTATAACACATGTTTACAAAGAGATAGACCATCTTTATACCCCGGTAACTATATAACACATGTTTACAAAGAGATAGACGTGCATCTTTATACCTCGGTATCTATAATTATAACACATGTTTACAAAGAGATAGAACACCTTTATACCCCGGTAACTATAATTATAACACATGTTTACAAAGAGATAGACCATCTTTATACCCCGGTATCTATAATTATAACACATGTTTACAAAGAGATAGACCATCTTTATACCCCGGTATCTATAATTATAACACATGTTTACAAAGAGATAGACCATCTTTATACCCCGGTAACTATATAACACATGTTTACAAAGAGATAGACATGCATCTTTATACCTCGGTATCTATAATTATAACACATGTTTACAAAGAGATAGAACACCTTTATATCCCGGTAACTATATAACACATGTTTACAAAGATATAGACCATCTTTATACCCCGGTAACTATAATTATAACACATGTTTACAAAGAGATAGACCATCTTTATACCCCGGTAACTATATAACACATGTTTACAAAGAGATAGACGTGCATCTTTATACCTCGGTATCTATAATTATAACACATGTTTACAAAGAGATAGAACACCTTTATACCCCGGTAACTATAATTATAACACATGTTTACAAAGAGATAGACCATCTTTATACCCCGGTATCTATAATTATAACACATGTTTACAAAGAGATAGACCATCTTTATACCCCGGTATCTATAATTATAACACATGTTTACAAAGAGATAGATCATCTTTATACCCCGGTATCTATAATTATAACACATGTTTACAAAGAGATAGACCATCTTTATACCCCGGTATCTATAATTATAACACATGTTTACAAAGAGATAGACCATCTTTATACCCCGGTATCTATAATTATAACACATGTTTACAAAGAGATAGACCATCTTTATACCCCGGTATCTATAATTATAACACATGTTTACAAAGAGATAGACCATCTTTATACCCCGGTATCTATAATTATAACACATGTTTACAAAGAGATAGACCATCTTTATACCCCGGTATCTATAATTATAACACATGTTTACAAAGAGATAGACCATCTTTATACCCCGGTAACTATATAACACATGTTTACAAAGAGATAGACGTGCATCTTTATACCTCGGTATCTATAATTATAACACATGTTTACAAAGAGATAGAACACCTTTATACCCCGGTAACTATAATTATAACACATGTTTACAAAGAGATAGACCATCTTTATACCCCGGTATCTATAATTATAACACATGTTTACAAAGAGATAGACCATCTTTATACCCCGGTATCTATAATTATAACACATGTTTACAAAGAGATAGACCATCTTTATACCCCGGTATCTATAATTATAACACATGTTTACAAAGAGATAGACCATCTTTATACCCCGGTAACTATATAACACATGTTTACAAAGAGATAGACGTGCATCTTTATACCTCGGTATCTATAATTATAACACATGTTTACAAAGAGATAGACCATCTTTATACCCCGGTATCTATAATTATAACACATGTTTACAAAGAGATAGACCATCTTTATACCCCGGTATCTATAATTATAACACATGTTTACAAAGAGATAGACCATCTTTATACCCCGGTATCTATAATTATAACACATGTTTACAAAGAGATAGACCATCTTTATACCCCGGTAACTATATAACACATGTTTACAAAGAGATAGACGTGCATCTTTATACCTCGGTATCTATAATTATAACACATGTTTACAAAGAGATAGAACACCTTTATACCCCGGTAACTATAATTATAACACATGTTTACAAAGAGATAGACCATCTTTATACCCCGGTATCTATAATTATAACACATGTTTACAAAGAGATAGACCATCTTTATACCCCGGTATCTATAATTATAACACATGTTTACAAAGAGATAGACCATCTTTATACCCCGGTATCTATAATTATAACACATGTTTACAAAGAGATAGACCATCTTTATACCCCGGTATCTATAATTATAACACATGTTTACAAAGAGATAGACCATCTTTATACCCCGGTATCTATAATTATAACACATGTTTACAAAGAGATAGACCATCTTTATATCCCGGTAACTATAATTATAACACATGTTTACAAAGAGATAGACATGCATCTTTATACCTCGGTATCTATAATTATAACACATGTTTACAAAGAGATAGAACACCTTTATATCCCGGTAACTATATAACACATGTTTACAAAGATATAGACCATCTTTATACCCCGGTAACTATAATTATAACACATGTTTACAAAGAGATAGACCATCTTTATACCCCGGTAACTATATAACACATGTTTACAAAGAGATAGACGTGCATCTTTATACCTCGGTATCTATAATTATAACACATGTTTACAAAGAGATAGAACACCTTTATACCCCGGTAACTATAATTATAACACATGTTTACAAAGAGATAGACCATCTTTATACCCCGGTATCTATAATTATAACACATGTTTACAAAGAGATAGACCATCTTTATACCCCGGTATCTATAATTATAACACATGTTTACAAAGAGATAGACCATCTTTATACCCCGGTATCTATAATTATAACACATGTTTACAAAGAGATAGACCACCTTTATACCCCGGTATCTATAATTATAACACATGTTTACAAAGAGATAGACCATCTTTATACCCCGGTATCTATAATTATAACACATGTTTACAAAGAGATAGACCATCTTTATACCCCGGTATCTATAATTATAACACATGTTTACAAAGAGATAGACCATCTTTATACCCCGGTATCTATAATTATAACACATGTTTACAAAGAGATAGACCATCTTTATACCCCGGTATCTATAATTATAACACATGTTTACAAAGAGATAGACCATCTTTATACCCCGGTAACTATATAACACATGTTTACAAAGAGATAGACGTGCATCTTTATACCTCGGTATCTATAATTATAACACATGTTTACAAAGAGATAGAACACCTTTATACCCCGGTAACTATAATTATAACACATGTTTACAAAGAGATAGACCATCTTTATACCCCGGTATCTATAATTATAACACATGTTTACAAAGAGATAGACCATCTTTATACCCCGGTATCTATAATTATAACACATGTTTACAAAGAGATAGACCATCTTTATACCCCGGTAACTATATAACACATGTTTACAAAGAGATAGACATGCATCTTTATACCTCGGTATCTATAATTATAACACATGTTTACAAAGAGATAGAACACCTTTATATCCCGGTAACTATATAACACATGTTTACAAAGATATAGACCATCTTTATACCCCGGTAACTATAATTATAACACATGTTTACAAAGAGATAGACCATCTTTATACCCCGGTAACTATATAACACATGTTTACAAAGAGATAGACGTGCATCTTTATACCTCGGTATCTATAATTATAACACATGTTTACAAAGAGATAGAACACCTTTATACCCCGGTAACTATAATTATAACACATGTTTACAAAGAGATAGACCATCTTTATACCCCGGTATCTATAATTATAACACATGTTTACAAAGAGATAGACCATCTTTATACCCCGGTATCTATAATTATAACACATGTTTACAAAGAGATAGATCATCTTTATACCCCGGTATCTATAATTATAACACATGTTTACAAAGAGATAGACCATCTTTATACCCCGGTATCTATAATTATAACACATGTTTACAAAGAGATAGACCATCTTTATACCCCGGTATCTATAATTATAACACATGTTTACAAAGAGATAGACCATCTTTATACCCCGGTATCTATAATTATAACACATGTTTACAAAGAGATAGACCATCTTTATACCCCGGTATCTATAATTATAACACATGTTTACAAAGAGATAGACCATCTTTATACCCCGGTATCTATAATTATAACACATGTTTACAAAGAGATAGACCATCTTTATACCCCGGTAACTATATAACACATGTTTACAAAGAGATAGACGTGCATCTTTATACCTCGGTATCTATAATTATAACACATGTTTACAAAGAGATAGAACACCTTTATACCCCGGTAACTATAATTATAACACATGTTTACAAAGAGATAGACCATCTTTATACCCCGGTATCTATAATTATAACACATGTTTACAAAGAGATAGACCATCTTTATACCCCGGTATCTATAATTATAACACATGTTTACAAAGAGATAGACCATCTTTATACCCCGGTATCTATAATTATAACACATGTTTACAAAGAGATAGACCATCTTTATACCCCGGTAACTATATAACACATGTTTACAAAGAGATAGACGTGCATCTTTATACCTCGGTATCTATAATTATAACACATGTTTACAAAGAGATAGACCATCTTTATACCCCGGTATCTATAATTATAACACATGTTTACAAAGAGATAGACCATCTTTATACCCCGGTATCTATAATTATAACACATGTTTACAAAGAGATAGACCATCTTTATACCCCGGTATCTATAATTATAACACATGTTTACAAAGAGATAGACCATCTTTATACCCCGGTATCTATAATTATAACACATGTTTACAAAGAGATAGACCATCTTTATACCCCGGTAACTATATAACACATGTTTACAAAGAGATAGACGTGCATCTTTATACCTCGGTATCTATAATTATAACACATGTTTACAAAGAGATAGAACACCTTTATACCCCGGTAACTATAATTATAACACATGTTTACAAAGAGATAGACCATCTTTATACCCCGGTATCTATAATTATAACACATGTTTACAAAGAGATAGACCATCTTTATACCCCGGTATCTATAATTATAACACATGTTTACAAAGAGATAGACCATCTTTATACCCCGGTATCTATAATTATAACACATGTTTACAAAGAGATAGACCATCTTTATACCCCGGTATCTATAATTATAACACATGTTTACAAAGAGATAGACCATCTTTATACCCCGGTATCTATAATTATAACACATGTTTACAAAGAGATAGACCATCTTTATATCCCGGTAACTATAATTATAACACATGTTTACAAAGAGATAGACCATCTTTATACCCCGGTATCTATAAGTATAACACATGTTTACAAAGAGATAGACCATCTTTATACCCCGGTAACTATAATTATAACACATGTTTACAAAGAGATAAACCATCTTTATACCCAGGTAACTATATAACACGTGTTTACAAAGAGATAGACCATCTTTATACCCTGGTAACTATAATTATAACACATGTTTATAAAGAGATAGACCATCTTTATACCCCGGTATCTATAATTATAACACATGTTTACAAAGAGATAGACCATCTTTATACCCGGTAACTATAATTATAACACATGCTTACAAAGAGATAAACCATATTTATACCCCGGTAACTATAATTATAACACATGTTTACAAAGAGATAGACCATCTTTATACCCCGGTAACTATATAACACATGTTTACAAAGAGATAGACCATATTTATACCCCGGTAACTATAATTATAACACATGTTCACAAAGAGATAAACCATATTTATACCCCGGTAACTATAATTATAACACATGTTTACAAAGAGATAGACCATCTTTATACCCCGGTAACTATATAACACATGTTTACAAAGAGATAGACCATAGTTATACCCCGGTAACTATAATTATAACACATGTTCACAAAGAGATAAACCATATTTATACCCCGGTAACTATAATTATAACACATGTTTACAAAGAGATAGACCATCTTTATACCCCGGTAACTATATAACACATGTTTACAAAGAGATAGACCATATTTATACCCCGGTAACTATAATTATAACACATGTTTACAAAGAGATAGACCATCTTTATACCCCGGTATCTATAAGTATAACACATGTTTACAAAGAGATAGACCATCTTTATACCCCGGTATCTATAAGTATAACACATGTTTACAAAGAGATAGACCATCTTTATACCCCGGTAACTATAATTATAACACATGTTTACAAAGAGATAAACCATCTTTATACCCAGGTAACTATATAACACGTGTTTACAAAGAGATAGACCATCTTTATACCCTGGTAACTATAATTATAACACATGTTTACAAAGAGATAGACCATCTTTATAACCCGGTCACTATATAACACATGTTTACAAAGAGATAGACCATCTTTATACCCCGGTAACTATATAACACATGTTTACAAAGAGATAAACCATCTTTATACCCCGGTAACTATAATTATAACACATGTTTACAAAGAGATAGACCATCTTTATACCCCGGTATCTATAAGTATAACACATGTTTACAAAGAGATAGACCATCTTTATAACCCGGTCACTATATAACACATGTTTACAAAGAGATAGACCATCTTTATACCCCGGTAACTATAATTATAACACATGTTTACAAAGAGATAGACCATCTTTATACCCCGGTAACTATATAACACATGTTTACAAAGAGATAGACCATCTTTATACCCCTGTTTCTATAATTATAACACATGTTTACAAAGAGATAGACCATCGTTATACCCCGGTAACTATAATTATAACACATGTTTACAAAGAGATAGACCACCTTTAACACTTTAACACTAACAAAAACTCCAATGAGCGTCCGTAAAGATCGTCCATACTCCCGTCGCCCAAAAACTTAAGACAATAAAGAGCGTTATGAATTATGCTCTTTTGCACTCGTTTTCTAATGTGTATTTTCACGATGTTTGTACAATACGAATAACTGTGATTGCAGGTATTATTAGTTTGTCTTTTGCCTTGAATAATTTAGGGTTAAATCGGTCAGGTCATGTTTATAGATGATCTAACTCTTTCTAAATACGCCTGCAAATAGCGTGTCTGTCATTTGCAGAATGAGGTCCCCAGAGGGTGAATTTAGTGTCGCTATCCCGTATAGCGATCTAGCATAATTAAATTCACCATCTGGGGACCTCATTCTGCTTATGCCCTCAACTGATATGGCAGCTAGCACGCTGTGCGGGATAGCATCACTAAATTCACCCCCCCCCCTGGGGACCTCATTCTGCAAATGACAGACACGGTATTTGCAGGCTTGTTTCTAAATACGTTTTATACATTCTTAGAACAAATGTGTATAAATTCTACACAATATGTTTTAAATTTGAGCTCAAACAAAATTGTGTAGAAATGACATATGTGTCGGTGGAATTTCCTCAACATTGAATATCAGTGAATATATAAGTGTATCATAGTTATTAGATGAGATGTGTTCAATTGGAGACACAAAACTCAAAGTTTTATGCACTATGTTTGTGTCAAGACTGAACAGCACATCATTGTGTAGCAAGTTTTAAAGCTGCTGAGTGCTGTGAGGTTTTTAATATGGTAGTTTTTACGAGGTTTGTGTCTCAAATAGAACAAATACCATCTACTAACTATAATATACTCATGTATTCAATCATATTCAATGTTGAAAAAAATCCACCAACACATATGTCATTTCTACACAATTTTGTTTAAGATCAAATTTAAGACATATTGTGTAGAATTTATACACATTTGTTCTAAGGGTGTATATAATAAAATATATGAGTCGAATACATCTGTCCGGAAAATATTCTATCAATTATATTGAGTTTATATCGATAGTTTCTTATATAACGTGATAATCAATTGGGACATTTTTCCGTTTCCATTTTTAGAACAGGCCGTTATAATCATTCAGGCGATTTCAGATAGAGTTCTCCCGTTTGATATACTCCGCGAGCCGTGAAATATCCGAAATTGTATGTATTATACCAGAAATTAACCACACCCCTGTCGCCACGTTGCTGCACTCATGAATAAAGACCTTGAAACCCGAGCAAAATGAGAAAGTGGTGCAAGTTATTAGGAATTAGGTACATGCCTCTGATATAATTTAATAGTAAATACATATATTGGGTGGCAGTGATTTTATTTTTGGCAAATCGGATGACTGACTAAATAAACCCCATTTGAACTTTTATAGAGTTGTGGATTTGGTTTGGTTCATGGGGCTGTGGTGTATAGCACGTGTCTGGCTACCATACATACAGGGGTGTGGCTACATGGGGCTTAATGTGTCTTACCCCACCAAAACTGTGGTAATTTTTTCAACAGTTGGAAATTTCACACCAACAATAGGTTGAAATTGTTTTCGTAGTTTGATTTTCCAACCCCGAGGCGTAATTATAGAATATAAAATATATTGGTTTCACGAATGACCAACTCAGAATTCCATTAAAACAACTAGTCCTTCACATTATTACAACAACTATATACGGCTTATCCCTGAAGGTTTCTCATGCATCTCACCAGCATTCCCAACTACGCCTTTTACCGGACTCGGCCTCCGGGTCGCAGTTCGACTTTTAATCCGTCCAAAAAATTCCCATTTCTATAAATAAAACACCCAATGCGCCCATGGTATACCAAGAATCAGCGACACATTATACATGAGGAGCGCGAAATAATACTGCAGCGATTCTGACAACCCATCTAAAATGCAATTACGAATTCAGTTGTTGAAACAGACGATAATATTGATGGATCATAATTCGAGCCAGTGAATTGTTATGAGCGTATCCCCCGAGAGATTTTATAACAGATATGGATGATCACCAATCAAGGTTAACACACATCCACCCACTAGCGATAAATAGCAGTGCACTGTCTCAGTCAGATATTTTTCCTGTATTATTTTTTGCATTGGTGAAGTAAGTCACATGGGGGCATACCTGATATTTTCTTGCTGGTCATGTGAACATGCCATAAACCGCTCACATCAGATACAATTCTCTATCGTGTCGGTTACAGTAATTTAACACAATATTGAATACTTTGTGATGCAATATCATTGCCATCGGCTATATATTAGTAAGCATTTGATAGTTGAGCAAACACCGTCGATGAAGAAATGACTATCATCAGATGAGAGAGATATGAAATTGAACTGTCATGGTTATAATATCGATCGACCTTAAAATCGCCACGACATGCGGGTTGTGCGACTTCTGGTGGGAAGACACTCAGTCAAACAATAACATCTACGATATTGTATTTCTTAGCATACAACTTAACCGATACACGGATACTTACTATTTTTAACAAGGATTATATCTCAAAATTTCAAAGAAAATACAGATGAATGTCATGAAAATGTTTAATATTTAATATGCTCAAAAATAAACCATGAAAAACAGTACAATATATCATCATAACATTGAAGTGAATGAGGGGAAATAATTAACAGTATTCAGTAGTAAGTATGTAATGCCCTATTTAATCGACTCCTTTAAAGGGGTACTGTACGCCATTTTCATTAAATTTCCGGTGACAACAACGATCTAATATCGATAATATATAGAAACATAAGTAATTTGAGTCGAAGATGTATTCTGTAAACGCTCAGGTTAATAGGCTATCTTAAAATTTAATAATTTAAAAGTTAATAATTTGATATAAATTGAATTTATGACTGGAGCCATAAAATGGCGTCAATTAAATTACGAATTACCGTAATCAAAAATAGTAATTGAGGGATACTGGATTTTTAAACCGATCGCACACACGATTGCTTAAAATATTATGATGATACGGGGAGAACACTCAAGCCACTCACTGACTAGCGACGATACAATAACTTAAATGATTATATGGGACTAGTATGCATATAATATAACTTTTATTTGATTCATTTGGTTGAAAACTTTACAAAAATTACTCGACAACGACAATTTGTATTTTTGCATTCCGGTAAATTTGTCATCCGTAACATGACTTCGTACTCAACAGACTTTCAAATAATGGAAAAATTGTTACCTTATTCTCCGATTCGGAGACTATAGAAACCAACAACAACATGTGGCGTACAGTACCCCTTTAACCACAGCAGAATTATGGGTAACTTTTCAGGATTTAGTCGGAAATATGGCTTGTTGCCATTCATCGGAAAGCTCTCGACAAGCCATATTTCCGACTAAATCTTGAAAAGTTACCCATAATTCTGCTGTGGTTAAAGGAGTCGATTAATTAGGGCATTACTGTATGTAACAATTAACAATTAACTTGAAGATGTAACTGGTATAATAAGAACTAATAATACATGAAAAAACTTTCACGTATTTAGGGCGCTATTTTGTTCCATGAAACCAGACCAAAATGTGACAAAAGCTAGCATTACTGAGCAGAATACCGAGTTGGCTTTAAAAAAGACACGCATTTAAAGGGGGACAATGCAGCCATTTATGGGACCATCTCCTATTATACTCAACAAAATATATGCAACAAATGAATGAATTTGAGCAATGGATGAGTGCAGAATACACTCAGTTACTTTATGAACGATGTAAAACAACATGGTAATTATAATGAAAGTGAGTTTATGGCTGAGCATTTTATTATATTTACATACTAAGTGTGATTATCACTAAATCCAGCATTCTGATTGGTCGGCGCCCACGTGGCTAGTTGCAATTATTTCTCGGTGAACGCAACAGCTCATAACTGCAGCCTCATAATTACATCGACGCGTCATAGGTTTTGGAAAGACGAACGCGTAATGTTTTGGGCACATTTGGACTCGCGCAGGATTGACTTAATAAATCATCGGGTTTCAATATAAAGAGAAATTGTTCCTGTTAACTTTTGCTAAGGGTGCTATGGGATATTTTGGGCTGGTTTTGTCATGATACACTTTTCGATTTAAATACATTTACAAAAGTGGCTTTTTTTCTAAATGTATATAAATATAAGGATTAACTGTCATGTGGACTGTTTTTATGGAGATGTAACCGTGAGGTAAGTGGTCATAACTTGTATGTAAAACCCTTATATAATTACCATGTTGTTTACATCATTCACAGAGCACATGAGTGTATTTTGCACTCATCATTGGCTCAAATTCATTTAACACTTTAACACTCATAATTTACGATTTCTTCAGCTTCAGGGGTAAAACATATTTGATGAGTCGAGGAACCCACCCTTAGAAGCTCAGAGTTATTAGATTTCCCCCGAGACCTCACCTCGAAATTTGTCAGCCTAGCAAAAATTATACAGGAAATATATTCGGACATATGCGGAATTCGAGTTCAAACCATACAGGCATCATCATATATGGAATTAGATGTGGAGATTTCAAAGATCAAAATCTCATAACTCTGTGCGTAGAAAGCTACATGCAGGTGGGTTCCTCTGATGCAGAAGAAATAGCAATTTAGTGGTGTTAAAATGGAGGAGATCTGTAAGATTTTGTTTGAGAGAATGGTCAGCTCATAAAGTTAAATTCTCCAATTGGTCTCTCAAAAATGTTGTAAAATGATTCATTCATGTCTGGATATAGTGTGTCTAACCCATAGAGAGCCCCACATAGACTGAAGCAGACAACACTCTGCAGTTCATGCTTCCATCTGTGTGAGGCTCCCTGCGGGTAACATATAAAACATTCATGAGTTATTTCACTTATCGGAGTAGGTGCAAGCCTGGATATATTGTCTGACATTTGCAGAGGGTGAGTATAGTGATGCTATCCCGCACAGCGGGCAAGCATTACCAAATTCACCCTCTGGGGGACCTCATTCTATTTAGGCTTAGGCATCATCATCTAGGAAGTATCTGGTCTCAAATTAACATTCTTTTAAGTTACTTTTTCCCATCTGTTCAGTTTCTATACCCCTAGTTTGCAGAAGATAAATTGCATAATCGAGATGACTAATGGGTGAACACCAACTTCAACTGTGGAACTTCAATCTGATCCTAGGTTTCGCATAGCAGTTGATCCCTAAGCAGAATGAGGTTTCCCGAGGCTAGCACCACTAAATTCACCCTCTGGGGAGCTCATTTGGCAAATGTCAGACACACTATTTCCATACTTGGAGTCATCATCATTGAAATAAAAACATGTCTTTTTGGCTAACAAAGACACGTTTCTTCTTGGAAGCAACACATAGATATGTTTCATTTTTTCCTGAGAATGTACAGCAACCTGCATCTACCTTACTCATATGTAAATTCATGCCATGTTATTTTCACTTAGTGTTAAATCTTTGCACTTTGATTTCCTGCCTCTCGGTGTGCGAAATAAAAAATGATGGAAATAGTTTTGTAAAAATGCTTTTAGTCATTGTTTAAAAGTTTTCTTCATATTGTAGATATAATTATAGGATTGACTACTCAGCACACAGAGCACATATGCATACCTCTTATTTGTTGTGCGGATTCACGAAACTCATTGTGAAAATAGTAAAGAGTGAATTTAAATACCGGTATGAGTAAAGAATGCAAACATAAAGACATTGCTGATGAATTCTACAGATGAGCCTTTTCTCTTGAAATAAATACAATTTGATAATAATGAACATTTACAACAAGGATGTAGCAAATGGACGTGGGGTCGGCGGGTGCAGTGTGTGGTTTGTCAAACCACCACCACAAATGGTGGCATATTATTTCAGAACTTGGAAATTCTAAGTTTCTAGTTCAAAACTTGGATTGTTGAAGCATGATAATACTGGAAACGTATTGGCATAATTTTCAATTATATTGGAACTTTATTTAAAATTTATTTCAATGCAATGAATATTTAGTGATTTTGTGATAATTTTTGTTTTTTAGAGGATGGGTGATTACAATTGTTTGTGAATTTTCAGAATTTGTAAATATCATAATCAAGTTCAGCTAGCGCACGATGGGGAAATGCATTAGGAAACCCAAATTGAGACCTCTTGCTACATCCATGATTTGGAGCATTTACACAGTAAGTGAACGTTCAGACGAACACGATTCAATCGTAAGTAGAGAGTCTTCCATTGTTAGTTGAACTGCTCATGTTCACGATAAGATTGTGAGTAAAATATGGATATCAAGCACTATTTGATTTCAGCTGCGAAATCGTGGTGTATCCTTGGTTACCTCCACTTGAAACGGAATCACAGTCTTGTGTACGTAAAAATCATAGATGAAAAGAGTATAGGGCAGTGAATCACGTGGTTAACCATGGCTTACGAACAAGCAATGATTTCCCCACCTAAGACAAAATCCCAATCATGTTAACAGACTATCCACGTTTTTGTTGGGCCCCGATTTCTCTGCTTACCATTGAATCATGGTCATCTGAACGTTCACTAAGACACAATGATATAACATAAATAAATTTAATAGTTAAATATGATGGATGATTGATTGATTGGAGCATAACTAGAAACGAGCCATAAATAGTGAAATGGTTCTGATGATACGAGCCATAAACAGTGAAATGGTTCCGTCGATACGAGCCATAAACAGTGAAATGGTTCCGTCGATACGAGCCATAAACAGTGAAATGGTACCGTCGATACGAGCCATAAACAATGAAATGGTTCCGTCGATACGAGCCATAAACAGTGAAATGGTTATATATTGATACGAGCCATAAACAGTGAAATGGTTATGTCAATACGAGCCATAAACAGTGAAATGGTTCCGTCGATACGAGCCATAAACAATGAAATGGTTCTGTCGATACGAGCCATAAACAATGAAATGGTACTGTCGATACGAGCCATAAACAGTGAAATGGTTATATATTGATACGAGCCATAAACAGTGAAATGGTTCTGTCAATACGAGCCATAAACAGTGAAATGGTTCCGTCGATACGAGCCATAAACAGTGAAATGGTTCCGTCGATACGAGCCATAAACAATGAAATGGTTCCGTCGATACGAGCCATAAACAGTGAAATGGTTATATATTGATACGAGCCATAAACAGTGAAATGGTTCTGTCAATACGAGCCATAAACAGTGAAATGGTTCCGTCGATACGAGCCATAAACAATGAAATGGTTCTGTCGATATGACCCATAAACAGTGAAATGGTTATATATTGATACAAGCCATAAACAGTGAAATGGTTCTGTCAATACGAGCCATAAACAGTGAAATGGTTATATATTGATATGAGCCATAAACAGTGAAATGGTTCTGTCAA
The DNA here is from genome assembly GCA_032622095.1 of Siphonodentalium dalli. Lineage (NCBI taxonomy): Eukaryota > Metazoa > Mollusca > Scaphopoda > Gadilida > Siphonodentaliidae > Siphonodentalium > Siphonodentalium dalli. Next base: position 29,004,104 of record CP136061.1, read on the forward strand.
TACGAGCCATAAATAGTGAAATGGTTATATACTGATATGAGCCATAAACAGTGAAATGGTTCTGTCAATACGAGCCATAAATAGTGAAATGGTTATATACTGATATGAGCCATAAACAGTGAAATGGTTCTGTCAATACGAGCCATAAATAGTGAAATGGTTATATATTGATACGAGCCATAAACAGTGAAATGGTTCTGTCAATACGAGCCATAAATAGTGAAATGGTTATATACTGATACGAGCCATAAACAGTGAGATGGTTCTGTCATAAGAACCAGTGGTACAGTAATGCCCTAAGTAATCGACTCCTTAACCACAGCAGAATTATGGGTAACTTTTCAGAATTTAGTCAGAAATATGGCTTGTTGCCATTCATCAGAAAGCTCTCCGCGAGAGCTTTCCGATGAATGGCAACAAGCCATATTTCCGACTAAATCCTAAAAAGTTACCCATAATTCTGCTGTGTTTAACGAGTCGATTTCTTAGGGCATTACTGTAAATGACCACAGTTTGTGTCTGTTACCTTGAGCATGTCCTGTTCTATTAATAAGCCAATAATTTCCAAATTCTTAAAGATGCTATCAGATTTCACCCTCGGTAAGCTGAAAATTTACTCTTTTTTTACTACTTTGGTATCAAATCAGACCACACATCTTTCACTTATAAAAGTAGGGCACATATTGCATAACGCAATGGACAGTCAAAACCATTGTTACACTACCATGCAAATATGACACAATTGAAATGTTATCTATGCGATACTAGTGAATGCACAGAAATAGGCTACACTAAGTCCTGCGTTGGGGACTAAACTCTGCATGGAGCTTGTGCTTGTAAGATAGATTTCTCACTCGAGATCGCCTGAAGTTTTTGTTAAAAAAAATAGCCCATTAAACTGTCGTGAAAAGCATTTTACCAGAAAAATTGAATTTTTAATTAATATTAATTGATGAACGCTTTTCCAGACAGGTGTCTTTGATTCATATTTATTATTTTATACCCCGGAAACTATATAAAACATGTTTAGGAACGGATAGATCATTTTTAAAGATGGTAAATGAATGTAGTGGGTGTTTGTGTTATTTAGGGATACGGCACTGCGGTTGTTGGGGCTCACTAAATGTGCCTCTACAACTACAGCGCTCTATCCCCCGATAACACACACAACACTACATTAATTTCTTTTATTTATAAGCTGAATATATTCTTATTTATTTTCACAAAATCTGCCAAGAATTTGAGACTAGCCCATGCAGCACAGTAAGTCAGCCAAATATAAGATTTCCAAGCACTTAGCAACGATCATGTCATCGATATACATAACTGGCTTCAGATGCAATTCGGCTGAACTTTTAAAAGCACGGCCAATTATTCTGCTTTTAGTGATTAGGTCAACAATTTGTTGTTATGGTCTGTTTTATTGGGGTATGAAACAGGTGACGCAATTGGCAGGCGACCAATCACCAAACAGAATTTAGTGTAACACAGACAGGCTGTGTAAAGTGATAAGTAGTAAATCTTTTGATTCAGGAATGTTGTACTTCTGAAAAAAATAATTCCGGACACAAATATGAGGGTGGCTCTATGGCAAGGATTTTTTTCTCGAGGATCATCATACATGTATGTATAATTGTCTAACCCTACAACTACTGATGATGAATTGGAAGACAAAATGGATACCATAACACCAAGGTATTATAAATACAAATAAGTTTGCTATAGCAATCACATAATTATTATAACCAACTTCCTAAGCTATTATAATTCATGAATTCTCTAACACCGGATTATTCCACAGATTCTATAACATGACCAAGTCTGAGTTACTGTGCCTGTCATTTGCAGAATGAGGTCCCCAGACGGTAAATTTAGTGACGCTATGCAGCATAGTGGGCTAGCATCATCAAATTCACCCTCTGGGGACCTCATTCTGCTTAGGCCTCATCTGCTATGGGAGACATAGACTCAGATTGAAGTTTTATAATAAAAAAAAAAATAATAATTCCAGAGAGAGAAGATGAGGCCTAAGCAGAATGATGTCCCCAGAGAGTTAATTTAGTGATGCTAGCTCGCTATGCGGGATAGCGTCACTATATTCACTTTCTGGGAACCTCATTCTGCAAATGACAGGCACCTTACATGACAGAGTTTGATATCAGTCATTATTATACATGTATATGACTCAATTCTTTATATAAAAATATTGCTATAGTTACACATTGTTTTTAAGATACAGGGATGTGAGCATTATGGAATTCTTAACACCATCCTCAGAATGAGGTATTCAAGGAGGCTTGAATGAGGTCCCCAGAGGTAGTCAAGCCTTGAAATAGGGTGTCTGTCATTTGCAGAATGAGGTCCCCAGAGGGTGAATTTAGTGATGCTACCCCACATAGCGGGCTAGCATCACCAAATTCACCCTCTGGGAACCTCATTCTGCAAATGACAGACACACTATTTCAAGGCTTGGAGGTAGTCCAAGTCTTCTCTTTTCCACAACGGCTTGGGATATCGGTTGGGCTGATATTTATTTGGATCGAGTCCCATTCTGTTACTCTTCTATAACTGACTTTATGCCCAGAATCGTGGGCGGGAGTTATCTTGATAGTATGTCATCGGATTAGGTCAAATGGAAGCTTTGCGTATATGAATATGGAGGGCAGCCTTTCCCAAGCATGATGATATCAAACATACATATATCATAATCAGAGGTCTGTTAAATGTCAAAGCAACAAGATTTATAAGTAAACAAAGCCTTGTTTTTCAGAGAATTTTGATTTGTCGCGCTATCAGAAAATGAATGTAAACAATAAGTTAAACGATTGTATTATCACTATCATGATAAATGATATATACCATTTTGAAAGACAGATTAATCGCAGAGATGTCAGATGATTAATCACATGCAGGGGTTTACGTGAATTCCTAGGGCTCCACATGTTCATGTAATATGTCTTTTGAATGATTGTCCATTATAGAAGAGCAACCGGGTGGGACTCGGTCTAGAAACAGCATCAACCCAACTGATATCTCAAACTGTTGTGAAACGAGAAAACTTGATCTACCCAAGAGGGTGAATTTAGTAATGCTACAATGCACAGCTGGCTAGCATCAATAACAAAATTCATCCACTGGGCACCTCATTCTGCATGGCCTCATCTGCTATGGGAGACCTAGACTCAGTCTTAAGTTCCCAGATGGTGAGGTCCCCAGAGGATGATAGCCCCGTAGCCCACTGTGCCGTGTAGCATCACTAAATTCACCTTATGGAAACCTCATTCTGCAAATGTCTGTCACCATGTTCTCAAGACTGGAAATAGGGTGTCTGTCATTTGCAGAATGAGGTCCCCAGAGGGTGAATTTAGTGATGCTACCCAGCATAGCGGGCTAGCATCACCAAATTCACCCTCTGGGGACCTCATTCTGCAAATGACAGGCACACTGTTTCAAGGCTTGTCACTACTCACTACACTCGTCTACCCAAAAAAATAATATTAGTCTTAAGACCAGGACTGAGTTTAATGTGCCTGTCATTTGAAGAATGAGGTCCCCACAGGGTGAATTTAGTGACGCTATCCCGCATAGTGGACTAGCATCACAAAATTCATACTCTGGGGACCTCATTCTGCTTAAGTTTCTTTATTATCAAATTTCTATGGAAACTTCTTCACATAGATTCTATTTCTTTTTTAGTTTAGTTTCTCTATATCCCCAAATTGGCAGACGACACATTGCATAATCGAGGTTCCCAATGGGTGTACATCAAAATATTCACCATTTGGGAACTACAATCTGAGTCTGTTTCTCCCATAGCAGATGAGGCCATGCAGAATGAGGTCCCCAGAGGGTGAACTTGGTGATGTTAACCCGCTATGCGGGATAGCGTCACTAAATTCACCCTCTGGGGACCTCATTCTGCAAACTCAACCATGTTCTCAGGCCTGGATTCAAGGGTCACTATGTTCTTTTGGTAGCTGTTCTCCGAATACATTACCCAAATAAATAATATTTGTCTTAACACACAGAATGTGATACACAACAGAACTAAATATTTCAGGGGCAGGAACCTTCGTCACTAATGTAATCTCGAAAACCATCGCTTCAAAAGTTCCGAAAGCTGCTATCTGGAACTCGTGTCCTGGTCCAGCTGGATATTTGTTGTAGGAGTTATGGTAATTATAAGTTAATAGGGGTTATGTGAGTTTTACGAACATTGATTAAATGGTTGCAGTGCGTTTGCTATTTAAAATGGGGACACAATTGATACAAATGTTCCTTGTAAATTTCAGTTCTAAATATCAGTTTGCATTGATAACTGATTTTTTCAAATGCATTGTAAATTGCCATAGCTCAATTTACTAGTTTATCGCGTCAGACAAACGTTTATATATGTTTTAAACAAATTTAAAATCAAAATCACTTTGGGTTAGAGACTTGATTGGTGACGTAGGTTCGTCCTGTATTTTATAACAAACCGTCTATGACTGGCGTATTCATGTCACAACAAATGTCTTAATCAAGATTTACACGGAGTACCTTACTCCCTGTATTTTATAACAAACCATCTATGACTGGCGTATTCATGTCACAACAAATGTCTTGATAAAGATTTACAGGGTGTGCCTTACTCATATCTATAGCCGTGCAGTACTATTTTTCTTGAACCCGAATTTAAAACTGAATGAAATATAGTACAACGCTGTCAACAAACAGGAAAAATAAAGAGGTTTGTATAATTAGTTTATATAGATGTAAACTAGAAAGTGATATTTTTGAGATTAGTTGAGAATTAGGTGAGAATTAGTTATCGTAAGACCTGCATTTATAAAACTTTGGCATGACCTGTTTTTCATTCGCAGCATTTTCATTTTAGATAACCTCTAAAATTTTCAGGCCTGGATTTCATGTCAGTAATAAATAAGAATTAAAATATGATAATTATAATTGTACTAGCTCTATCCATCTTCACAACTAAAATAATTAAAAGTCAAACCTTGAAATAGTGTCTGATATTTGCAGAATGAGTTCCCCGAGGGTGAATTTAATGAAGCTATCCCGAACACAGGCTAGCATCACCAAATTCACCCTTGGGGAATTTCAATATGCTTAGGCCTCAACTGATATGCCGGGAGACCTAGGATTAGATTGAAGTTTCCCAGTTGAATTTGGTGATGTTCACCCATTAGTCAACATGATTATGAATTTTATCTTCTGCAAATTAGGGTATATAGAAACTGAACACAAGGGGAAAAGTTATTGAGTAACAATGTTAATTTGAGACTATAGATACGTCACAGAAGATGAAACCTAATCAGAATGAGGTCCCTAGAGGCTGAATTTTGTGATGCAAGCCCACGGTGCATGGTAGCATCACTAAATTCATCCTGTGTGGGACCTCATTCTGCAAATGTCAGACACTCTATTTCAAGGCTTATCTCCTACATGTGATGTAAATTTATGTTCAACAATGAACCGTAGACCTACGTAACTGTGTGTATGATCCATGGTTTTCACAGACATATTTTTGTCAGTTTTGAATTCGCACATCAGCATCCACGAATTCACAGTGCACAAATTTACAATTGAGCAAAAAAATAATATTGTGCGAATATAAATACGAGTAAGGTATTCGTACATGTATCAGCAGTCTTGAGTGTTCGCGAGTGACAATTTACCTGCCATGAACATCAAGTCACAGTGCTCATAGGCCAGTCCTTTGCCCATTCTCTATGCTTGAATATTTGAGTGCACATGCCTAGGAAGGCTACCATTTGTGAACACTCAAGAAGGCAAAATCATTTACCCTGTAGCCTTTGTTAACCCTTTACCCAACAAACCAGCCAAAACCGGCCAAATAAAGCTTCAACAGCCTAAAATATCTTCGGTCTGTCTCAATAGAACCATACACATATGGATATCATTGGAACCGGCTCCTTGACCACATTGTGATAGTTACAGTTATGCCCTGTGCCAATGCATTCTCTTATATATGCGAGTCGACCATAGGTCGCCTCGCATATATAAGAGAATGCATTGGCCTAAAAAAAATCTTTTTTAACACTTTTTACCATTTTTTCTTACATTCTTTAACAATTTTATAATTTGTAATGTGTTAAGCCAATGCATTCTCTTATATATGCGAGGCGACCTATGGTCGACTCGCATATATAAGAGAATGCATTGGCACAGGGCCATTCTGTTGGGTAAAGGGTTAAAGGGACTCAAGGTCTTTGAATTGGGTTTATGCATAATAACTTAAATTTAAATTTTTTTTTTAAAGATTGTCATTAACAAGTACATGTAACAATAGGTCCATTTCGTTCTTTTTAATAACTCTCCTATAATGATATTTCACATATCAAAACCATTGTTAAGTAAACATTACTGTCACAGTGGCATTACCGATCAATGTAAAATAAAATATCAAATTTTAATTGAGGCTTGACGTCAAACATTGGAAAAGGTCAAAGCATTGAAGAATATTCTGAAATATCAAATTTAGACTAAAATATTTGAACTTACTACATGTATGCGATCGTTTGTTGACAAATCACTTTAACAGTTTTGTTTACATAAAAATGGTTTCAACATGCAAAATTTATTTCATTATTGGATAACTATCAATAATTCATGTAAGAACAAAGTTTATCTATTTCTCCATGTTCTTCTTGGTGGTGATGTTTTACAGACTTTTATATATTTTTTGTACATTTACCATGTGTGAGTACCTTGGGTCCCTTTACGCGTCACTTGAGAGAGTCATGATCTGATCATTATCAACTCAATGTGCCGTTATCATCTGCCTGTACACATCATGCTAAATGATGCTAACTACCAATATTATGGAAGTATAAATTACCAACCAGACACAGTAATATGACACAAAAGGAATTAAATAATATCATCTTCCTGAACTTGGGTTCCAGGTCACCTTTACGATACCAAAATATCTGAAATATAAAACATGAATATATGAAAAATATGGTACTAGTACTAGTACCAAACTTTTCTATGTAAATGTGATACAAGTAACTTAAGATCGGCATGGCTTAGTATATACCTTAAGATCGGCATGGTTTAGTATATACCTTAAGATCGACATGGCTTAGTATATACATGTACCTTAGCTGATGGATATGCTAATTTCAGGTCTTCAAAAATTAAAATCTATCACAGCATGAAAAGTATGCTCTTACCAATATTTCTGTTGTATTATAGAAACGTGTACAACAAGAGGTTCCACCGTAGGTGCTGGCATACCTCCATGGTGGCAAATTCAAACCAATAAAGTATGGTTGAGATATCTTCTCGACAGGGGAAAAAAACTCAACATTTTCATATCAACAAAGATAAATAACTCTAGAACGAAACACAAAACAAAACAATTGAACACTCAATTGATTGCCATCATAGTAGCGAACATCCAAACCAAACGGTGGTGGAGATACGGGCAAATTCAAACAAAGTATGGTTGAGATATCTGCTTGGACGTGAAATAACCCCAAAATTTTTATATAAATAAAGATAAATAACTCTAGAATGGAAAACTGAATAAAAAAACAACACTCAATTGCCCTCATAGTAGTGAACATCCATACATGTTCGGACAGTCAAAAAGCCAACATTTCCAGATAAACAGATATGAAAAACAATTGAACACTCCATTGAATGCCCTCATAGTAGCGAACATCAATACCTAATTTCATTCAGATCCGACAACCAGTGTTTGAGATATCTGCCCAGACGGATAAACGGATGGATAAATGTCCGGACGGGAGACAAGGTCAATCTACAATCTTCGATAGTGAGGGTATGATATATCATACTTTACACACATCAGAATGGGATTACAATGAAAATTAAAGTATAATTGATTGCAAAGTTGCAAACCACATCTTGATTGTTAAAAATCACTCATGTACCTGTAAATAGGCATCCAGTCACTGTCAATGACCGGCTAAAAATGCCCAAATGAATGATGCTTGCTTGTGTGTGCCTGTCATTATGACCACTGCCGATTTATCTATCATGCACAGGTTAAAAAATGCTGATATTTCTGATAAATTGGTGTAAGATATTAAATTTGTTACTTGTATGAATATGTTTTTTAAACTGGTCAATTGAGAAGTTTATTCATGAAATGGTACGACTTTGGAAGATTACTGTAACGTAAACAAATTTGATTTTTGATTTTTTTTGTGTTCGACCTATCATCGCAACAGAACTATAAGGTCGTAACTCACATTTTCAACTTTCTGAGAAAATGAAGGTTAAATTTTCAGACAACATTTCTCATAATGTTGACAAAGCATGACGTATTGTTGTATTTATCCCAATGAAAACTGGCATTATCTGTCCATTGAACCACATATTTTATCTGTTTACTCCCTTGTTTTCTTTTAAAAAGCAATAACGACCTTTTGCGTACGCCAACGACGATTGGTTTCCATGCTATAAGGAAGTTGTGCTAATAAATACAAATTAAGCTAAATATGGTGGCAATCGCATGTGTCTATGAACTAAAAAGTGCGTATTCTACATTATGAATATTCACTCATCATACAGAAATTTGTGGAACAATCACAAAATTTAAATCACCAAATGATCACATGACTAACATGGAGATACGACCATATAGCACACATTTGAGAATTTACAAACACAAAAGAGAAGTCAATTGGACAACCTGAAGCATCTATATTGGCTGCTGTTGGACATACGACCTTATAGCACGAATAATTGTGAAGATCACTGGAGATACGACATTTGTGTCACTGGTTTGTGAGAATAATTGTCATCCAATGCAAAAACAGTTTGGCCCATTGGATTGGATTTTTTCTCACGATTCGAATGATATCAAATACTCTCTTCCTGCCAAAATGGAGTTACGACCTTATAGTTCTGATGCGATGCTATGTTGGTGTCAAACCAATTTTCACATAGGGCACTGCGAATTAGGTGTTTTCATTTCGAATCGAATCTCGAATCGAATCAGGCAAATGATTCGAAATCGAATCGAATCTCAAATCGAATCATTGGGGGGGGGGGGGGGGGGGGGTGGAGGCTTATAAACAATTATATTTATATTTCAGTGAAGTGAATACCTTGACAAGTCCCTACCAAATAATGAGCTTAGGCCGAAAAAAAAAATACCTGTGTTAGAGTTTCCCTAACTATTAGGGTTTCCCTAACTACCCTAGAAAAAGGTGCCTACCCAAAACTTTATATTGGACTTTAGACAGATAATTGTTTTTTATCAGTAGGAATGGCATCGAAAGAAAGGTATCTTACCCATTTTCAAACCACTCCTATAAAAACATAAGGAACAATATTTAGTATTGAACCTTTCAAATAATCTGAATTGGGAAGTTTTCTAGATAGAATTGGTCAATGACCCAATGGAATTCAGAATAAAAAAAAATTGAAAAAACTAAAACTTCCCTACCTACTTAACCTAATTATTTTTTTGCATTAACATTTCCATCCCAAGCAGACCACAAGTCTTTATCACATTTTAAAGCAATATTTCTGTTTGAAATGAAAATTTGGACAACAATTCATCATACTTACCAAAACCAGCAGAGCACCACACAGCATCAGAATCACGAGGGCAAAGATGACATTGGTGGCCCTCGGTGGCCACGGTACAATAAAACCACTGATCAATGTTTCCTGAAATAGAATCAAACATAGCTTAAAGGTACTCAATCCGATTCGATGGTCCCCATATCATCAGATTCCAACAACAACAAAGTTTTTTTAAATTATCAATTTATCAGAATCGATTAATTGCCCAAAAATAATGCTAACCAGTCAACTATAATATAAAATTGCCCAAAACCTGTTATTTATCAACATTTTGTTCAACAAAATATTGCCAGTTTGTCAAATATCTGACACAAGAAAGCCACTTGATTTTAGAGTCATCCATCTTCATCCACAATTTGGTCCGAGACCGTCTTCTTGTCGACCATTTACTAAAAATTATAGATTTTTAAAAATCGATATCTGATCACTCTGAACTTTGATAGGTGGGTTCCTTGACTCGAATCAGATATTTTTGACCCCCGAAGCCAAGGAAATAGTAATTTGCAAGCATTAAATTCTGATTATGCATCTTTAAATTCAGCCTTTATTCAGGTGCTCATGGTTTCCGCTATAGGGGCAGCGGGTCCCTTTTAAGGTCACTTTCCCCTCTGATTCTCCTACCCGATCCACAGATTAATGCCTGCAACACATGTGTATATATGCCACTAAATAAAACCAACAGGGCTACAAACGAAGATAATATTATTTGCCCGCTGACACTAATAACTAGCAAACCATTTGGAAAGAAAATAATGCTTTTCAGGGCTACACACATTATCAATTATTATTGCTGTATTCTGAAAGATATCGAAGTGGCCATCACTAAAAGCCACATGGTTGATTCTGCCTGGTTACGTCACGATGACGTTCTCACATAACACACTGTTATGACTGGTTCTAATTAATGATCATGTAGACGAGGTCTGGATGTTAGCCAATCAAGAATGATCATGAATATTTTAAGTTATATATAACATGTTATCATGAATGCAGTGACTAGTGAAGTCGGATGTCAAAATAAATTGCGAATTTAACAATTTCCTCTACCGTTGTTAGTGGCAGTACAAAAATTGTCAGTACACTTATTTTACCCGCGAATTTAACTTGACTTTTTGTCGCAAGTTTATGGTGCCTACACAATATCAATGTTTACATGCAGTGCCAAATGACAACATCCTTACATTAACCCTTCAAATTCTCAAAATATAAAATAATATGATTCCTTGACTTTATCTACTTGAATGTAATACCATAGATATTCAGAACTTGGCTTAAATTTTTAGCTGATTTACTATTAGATGTTTGCAGTTTTTTGCTGGACTGAGATTTCCCCGTGGACATATACAGTAATGCTATAAGTAATCGACTTCTTAACCCTTTGAACCCTGGCTCCCCACAACGATCGACGCCCTGACCCTGGGCTCCCAGGGGTATTTTGACTTATTGTATACTGTGTTCAGGCGCATGGTGCTGTATCGTATGCATTCTCTTCTACCATATTGTTCACACCATTGGAAAGATTATAAAATACTGAATTCAGCACATCACAATATATTTCAATATTTTAAATCCAGAAAAAGTTATAAAAAATTGAAAACTTTATTGGATTTATTATAAAAACTGCCAAAAATGTTACGTAACGCCACAATCCCAACGTAAATACATGACGTCATATGGGCTTTTGCCAAAACAAACACTGGGTGTTCTCTGAATATCCCACCAATAACTAAAATGCACGCATTGTACGGTGTATTGGCTTATGCCATCTTAAAGACAAGATTCTGAGCTTTATTCTCGTGTAAATCTATATACATGTAGCGTGTACCTTTGCGCAAAAAAGTTATGAATTAATGAACTCAGAAGTTTGCATATTCTTGAACAAAACTCGTATGACATGTGTTTATATCCGACAATCGTTAGTGCGAATTATATAATTTAGTGGGAATTTCTTCACACATTGGGAGTTAGAAATACCACAAGAATACGTCACTAAAGTTTCTACCTATAAATATATATTTTTAAATCTCTTATGGGCCATATAAGGCGATATGACCTAACGCAAAATGAGAGGTCGCGAGAAGCAATATGGCGCCGCCATAATTGCAGAAATGTGATAAAATGGAGACTGTATCCAGTTTTTAATCGGCTGATACTTCGTTATGCCAAACACAACTTCGATATTTTTTGGACAGCTAAAACAATTATAATATGAATTTTATGAAATACTATTTTATTTTTTTTAACATTGAGTATTTATCGAAATATAAAAAATAAAGTGCAACACTGCGACGCCGATGGTAGAACGAGATTACGTCATGGCCGGAAAACCGGCCAGTCACGTATATATGCAATTACGTTCTGGCCGGAATACCGGCCAGCCGGGTTCAAAGGGTTAACCACAGCAGAATTATGGGTAACTTTTCAGGATTTAGTCAGAAATATGGCTTGTTACCATTCATCGGAAAGCTCTCTGGGAGAGCTTTCCGATGAATGGCAACAAGCCATATTTCCGACTAAATCCTGAAAAGTTACCCATAATTCTGCTGTGGTTAAGAAGTCGATTACTTACAGCATTATTGTTAGGTAACATTTCCCAACCCCAGGCAGAAACCATGCTAATAGGTATACATATACAGTGGTGGGGGGTTGGCTTCAAGAGTTTATAGGTACAAACTCCTCTGACTTAGACTTAAAGATGTATGCAAGGTACCAGGCCAATTTTTACAACACGTAATTTACAAAGGGGCCGCTGCTGAATATGTATTTGTCTCAGATCAAAATATGCGCGAAGTGCATAAAGGGGTGCCTCTAATGCACAAAGGGACCACAGGCCATTCCGATGCTGAATAAAGGCTTCCTGTGAGCCTGTTTCAGCTAGTATCTGTATATCTGACCAAATAAAATTTAATCTAATCTAAGCTTCAGATACCAGTACTGTAGTCTACAGAGATTACAATGAACTGTTTGAGGTTAAGTTTAGGGCCCTGCAAATCAATTTGATTCGGAATCATTCGTCTGATTCGATTTGATTCGAAATCGGCTGTCATGATTCGAATTGTATCGAATCATTGGCACCAGTTGCATTCTCAATGGACACCTTTGCTTTTTCGCGAAGATAGATTATGATACCGATGAAAGACCACACACACAAACACCGTTGTAGACTGAGCTATACTATATAGACCACCGAAGCATTGCACAACTGCTGTAACTGATCTAGCAAAATTTCATAGATGTCGAACTTCAGCTGCGTGATGTGATTGCTTACTGACTTCATTATTGCCAAGATACTATTTCATTATTTTATAGCAGAGATGGACACAACAAATGCAAACATAATTGTTTAAATGCGAATTTTATCCATTTTTGGATAATATTTGCATAATATATCGAGGACCAACTTATCGTCATTACAAAGTGAGCACATTGATACGGTTACGGCCACTCAATCCAGTGATATCTATATCTTCACTCTTGATACCACTGATGCAATGAATCGATTCGAGATTCAAGATTTGATTCAAAATCACTTGGCTGAATGATTCAAGATTCGATTCAAAATGAATACACCTGATTCGCAGGGCCCTAGTTAACTTAAACAGTACTGTACTCACCAACACAGCTATCAGTGTAATCAGCCCAATAACAAGATTGAGAACTCGGTCCTTAAAAACAAGAAACATATTTATTGAATACCCAATAGTTCATAGTTTCGAAATACAGCAAAATACAAAAGGTTGCAAAATGTTCAATACAAAAAAACCCTACTGTCCTTTGACAATATAGAGTGATAACCTTGACGTTTTTGGCAATGACAACGGATAATGTTGAGCACAATCATGAAGTATCGTCAACCCCTCTTACAGGTACTACATTTGTAATGCTGTCAATTGAATGAAGCACTACCGATTGAAATTTCACTATAACTACAAGCTAGTCTTCGGGTACAATAAAACGACACAGTGGTGTGAATAGTATGAACTAGAGGTGTGACTGTCCCAATGGGACTACGGATACCCCCCTGTTTTTAAAATACTAAGATGTTTCACATGTCAGTAAACATTTAGTTAAAATAATAAAATAACAGTCCCCATTGCAGGTGTACAACCATAACCCTAATTTTAAACCTATTGACCAAAAAATGTAGGAATAAAAGCTTGGACAAAATTATGTATGTTGCGAAAAAAATTCTTAAGTCGAAAAAGGGGAATAACTCCACACAAAAAATGTCAAACAGATGTCATAATCGCAGGTGCACAGGTTCCCATGGTACTAAATATCAGTGCCAAGATTAAAAAACATTGACCGAAAAATGTAGGAATAAAAGCTCGGACAAAATTATGCATGTTGCAAAAAACGTTTCTAAGTCGAAAAAGGGGGATAACTCCACCAAAAAATGTCGGACAGACGTCATAATCGCAGGTGCACAAGTTCCCATGGTACTAAATATCTGTGCCACGTTTTTTTAAAATTGACCGAAAAATGTTGGAATAAAAGCTCGGACAAAAGTATACATGTTGCGAAAAAATTCTAAGTCGAAAAAAGGGGGATAACTCCACCAAAAAAAGTCCGACAGACGTCATAATCGCAGGTGCACAGGTTCCCATGGTGGTTGATGTCTGTGCCAAGTTTCACAGAAATTGATCAAAAATCAACTGAGAAAAACTCCGGACAAATTTGTGTCCACGGACGGACGGACGGACAAGCTGACTCCAGTATACCCCCCCCTAACTTCGTTGCGGGGGGTATAAATATGAAAACCTATTAAGACTTTCAGATATATATATATAATACTTTATTTCAGACTAAGAAGTCCATATTTGTAAATGCTAAAATTTCAAATAAATCTGAATTTTCGACACACACTTTACATACTATACTATACTACTATACATACTATTTTGACAGCTACGAGCAGGTGCTATACTATTTTTCAAACAACTGATACCTCATTTATGTCCAAATTCACATTTATTTGCTCTAACATTCTGACCAAAGTTGTCAGTCGAAGGATTTTCCAAGATGTATGGACTGGTGTATTCCACGCACCTCCAACTGGCAACTTTGGTCAGAATGTTTTAGAAAACCACTATGTATTTCTGAACAAATAAGGTATCAACTTGTTTCAAAAATAAACCAGCATATGCTCGTAACAGTCAAACTACTATGTTTTGTGTCAGTTCCTCGTATATTATGATTTTGTGCATTTGCACATTTTGAATGTGTGGTACTCACCAACCTCGAAACCACGTGATTCCCCACTATGTTCATGGTATATAAACTCAGTGTACATACTAAGTATATCATCAATCTATTATGAGCACGTAATGTCACAAAAACAATTTATTTTGAGGCTTGAGAATTATTTTGGCCTTAAAAAAGGAACGTGAAAAGCGTTTATCTTTGTAGGCTTTGCATACCGGTAGTTATCTATTGTGAAAACGTCACCATACTAGCTAACCGTCTGCGCCTTTCTGCACCCAGTTTGATTATTCTTGCAGTCCTATCTCATCGTTAATAGTAAGTATAATTTAAATATGCAAAACATAAGAGGGCAATATAAAATTTCCAACACTGTAGGTATCCAGGGGTACCAATATAATTGTAAATAAATAATATATTTCCATGATAGCTAACTCCACGAAACATACAAATATAACGCTTTCTGCATTACTAATGAGTATTAGAGATACCAGTCAGGGATGGATCCAGGAATTTTTTGGGGACACCTGTTTTGGGACCATGATATGCCGAAGGCATATCCCGAAGGCCGTAGGCCCGAGATGGGGGTAGGTATGCAGCCCTCTTAATTCAGATTGTTTGGCTTCGGCAATCCGCTATGGCAACAGTATGCCGTGCCCCAGTTTGCTTCAGCAAATTGCTTCGGCAATGCTGATTGCCGTAGCCAATTATGAAGGCTGGGTATGGGAGGGGGTCGCCCCTCTCCCTTAGCTGCAGCATTAAAGATCCCACATAAGAAAATGCACTGGCTTACAAGGTCAAGATAAAGGCAAATGTATTATCTTATATGCGAGGCTCCTTAGATGGGTGACTCATTTATATAAGAGAATGCATTGGCACAGGATTTTTGCAAAATTTCAAGAAGCCCCAGTCATGAAAGGGTTAAAATATTTCTCACTGGACACTTGATTAAGCAAATAAAGGCTCTATATCAACAGTATATTGATGATTTGCATTGCATGTTGTTGAATTATAATAGAAGATTTCCTTCAAAATATAGAAAATTCAGCTTTAATAAAACTATCCACTTGCAATTTGGGGACATTTAGGCCACCAGAGTTTGGGCGCCCAAACCTGTAACAGGTATCAAAAGAGCCCTGGATCCTTCCCTGATACCAGTATACTTACTCTTGGCCTTGGTTCACCAAACAGTGGTTTATCGGCAGGGTCATCATATTGAGGCATTTTTACTAAATCATTGATGACTTGTCAATATCAACCTGCAGTGAAAAAAGTAAGATTACACTAGAGCTCAAGTTGAATTTTTGAAAATATCCACAATTACAGCCTCAACTATTCTTATAGCCACTCAACATTTCAAACATTAAGTTTGTGATTTCCATCAGTCAATTGCTAATGGCTGTCACATGTGCAACAATGAGGGCATGTTAAGGAACCCTACCATGGCGATGAAAACACAAGTAAATGGCAAAATTACTTGATAAAATTTGAATCATGATGTTACCCGTTCGCCATTTGACCCCATTCTTTCGCTGTTAGCATTTTTTAGCATGTTATCACCCCCAATTTACCAGTAACTTTTTAATAATTTTTTCGATTTGTAATTTTATGCGCTTTTGTATTTCTTAGTAAGGCCAAAAAAAAAAGGTTTTGGTTCTCAGGCCCCGCCGCATTGAATAAAAATGGCCGCATTAGGCCTTTTTATTGCAATGCCTGATGTTATGACAAAAAAACTTACGAAAAATAAAATTTAAATTTTTTTTGAAAAAATCTTTTTTTTGCGTGTGGATTTTATCAACATGTCCATAGCAGATATGTGTTGAATATTAGTGTGCATTGAGCTCTAACGTGTAATGTGTTAAAAAGTGACTTGCAGGCTTACAACATGAAGTAGATGACTACAATTAAGAAAATGATTAGCTGATCCTCATGCTCTTCTTACAATTAGTCATTGTGAACAACTTACACTAATTGTAACTTTATACAATTGAAAGGCACAGGACTAATTAAATTCAGGATCACATATTAGAATGGGGAGGTATCAGTTTTTAGACAACAATAACAGTAGTTAATGTCAGGGGCATTATATATTGTTAGGTAATCCCAGTCATACACTGGTAGTACAATGTCATTTTTATATAAGACTAAATGAGTTTATATGCATAACAGTTCCCTCTACCTTTCTGGTTATTACTAGACAGAGGAAGGTATCTTTGTCCATGCTTACTATGCGCAGAAAAAACTAAAAAAATAAAATAAAACCCTCCCTCCCTCATTGATTTGAAAAAAAAATTGCCCGAGAACCAAAACCCTTTTTTTTTTGGCCTAACGTCTCACTTATAGTTCTACATTTTTGTTGATGTCCATAATTATGTCTTATATTTGCAATTGTATTTTATGTTTAACATGTCAAGCGTTTGAGAGCACTTCGGTGGATTGTACGCTATACAAAACTGTTATTTATTATTATTATTTATATCTTTGTCAAAACAATTATCAATGACACCTAGCATGTAGCTGACAAGCCTGACATCAACAGAAATAGTTTAGCAACAGTATGTTTGTTTATTTGAAGTACCGTACATGAAAGTTCAATACTGGTAAGAGACTTTGAATGTGTACCATTAAGACTGTACTTGTACATAGTGATACAGAGTTCATTATTTTTGACTATAGTCACTGCAGGCTCGAATTAAATCCCTCATATATTTATACAGGAATCGCCAAATTGGCAAGATAGTAGCCTACTAGCGCCTCCAGAATCCAGATATAATCAGAAATTGTCAGAAAGTTTTTTTTGTTATCAACCAAACACCAGAAGTAGAAGACACATAATTTGTCATTGCAATTTGCATGTGAATCACAACTGATTCTTGCATTTCTCAAAAGATCATTAATATAGCTGTCCCATCACTCCTGTGTGAATGCAACAATGTGCCCATAATTTAATTTTAAGAATTTGCGGGGTCCCCGTATACAAACTATACATGTAGGCCCCTACGTATCCATATGCATATTTAATCTGTATTATGACAACTGCCCCGCATGAGAGTATGTTGTCAATAAAATGTTTATGTTTATGTAGGCGCTAGTTAATGAATAATATTATTAGTTGAGGAATCTCTGCGATATAATTCTCCGGGAATACACATATAGGCGCTAGCTAATGAGTAATATTATTTAATTGACTGAATAACATCTATGCAGTAGGCTAGTTGGTGGACCCAACTAATCAAACAGAGCTAGACGCTGATAATAAAAGTCAGGTTTACAGACTATACAGTAGCCCTATGCTTCATTTATTCACAAATTTAAGGGGTACTCCTGGCATATACGGGGACATATTATAATCCCATAGCAAATGTGTATCATTGTATTGATTTGCGACAAGTGAGCTACGCGAATATAATTGATAGAACAATTAGCCACTATTATCAATTGTTGTGTCGTTATTTATTTAAAATATGTCTCAATTGACATACATGTATACACACCCATTCCTCCTTTTAAAGTCGTCTCTTTAGCCTATTTTAGGGGAGCTCCGCGAATTCGGGGATCTCTCCAAAGGGACCTCCGCAAATGGGGACCTATTGCAAATTGTCACCCAGCGAAAAATTCCCAAGCATATTAAGAAGCTAGGTGCATCTTATAATAGACAGTACATTGACTGCGACTTCCACAATCTTCTGTCAAAAGTCAAGAAAAATTTACTTTCACTTTGAAGTTTGATTTGAACAGCGTTGGAATTGCCTGAAAATTATCAAATGTCCTGTTTTTGGACTGTTATTGCTAAAAGTAATGGAGCATATATGACGAAACCATATACACTGTAATCTATATACATATGATATCACTGAGTGATTTAGGTTTTTCGGAATAGAGATGAAAATAGTACCGAAAAAATTCTTTTTATAAATGAAAACTGATAAACAATTTTCCACGGGAAGCAGGAAGAAAATCTAACAAGTGCACGAAATGGACGGACCGAAACGAAACTGGCGAAGTGTGACTGAGACTGTTGAACTATTTGAGTCAATCAAGTCCGCTGCCCAATTTAATTATTATACATTTACTAAACACAGAACCTTTGTAAAATAACAGTGAAAACCATAATGTCACTCAGTTTGATGGAAATGCGATTCCGTTTCCGAGTCACATTATTGGAAAGAAAATCCAGCAACATACTTTCGTTTTCCTCTGACAATTTAGCGGGAATTGCACAACTCATGTGACAACTCCGATTAAAACATACAAAAAAGCAATTGATCTAAATTAGGAAGAGATCGATCATGTTTATTTGGGAACTTAGTCAACAAAAGTGTCTGCAAGGTAATTGAAGGTTGTGTTAGGGACGTGCCTAAAGGGAGGCGACCACCCCCCTTTTTCGTACGCCGTATTCCATGCCCTGTTATGAGGTACGCCGTATTCCGGCCCCTCTGTTAGGAGGTATTCCAAAAATACCGGTATTCGTACGCCGACCTTGAAAAAAATGAAGTTTTCATATATTTTTATGTATTCCATATGGCTGTTAACTGGTATTCCGTATTCCACCCTCTGTGTTAAGTGGTATTCCGTATTCCATGGAGGGTGGGGGCCTCTAGAGGGGCCACATAATGTGTGGGTGAGGGGCGATGGGGGTGGTGTGTAGTGGTGTCATGGGCGTAACAGAGTGCCCTCGTCGACTGACTTCCATTGTTCAACGGGTCGTTAGCTCTGGCAACTTCGGTGGTTCATCAAGTTAATGAACCCCCTAAGTTGCCCAATGCTGCCGTACGCCCGTAGGACCCTGATGAGGCCCCCCAGCCCCCCTTTTCGTACGCCATATTCCATGCCCTGTTATGAGGTACGCCGTATTCCGGCCCCTCTGTTAGGAGGTATTCGGTATTCCAAAAATACCGGTATTAATCATTCGACACCTTCCAAAAAATGATCATAATAATAATATAAATGTGATTTTTGTCACAATAAATTCACGGTTTGATATACAGATCGTCGATCATCGTCATTTTAGATCATTTTAGACGTGGACACTGCGGGGTGACCGCCGTTCGTACGGCAATAGAAAATTTATCCGGAAAATTCCATATGGCTGTTGACTGGTATTCCGTATTCCATGCACGCTCTGTGTTTAATATAAGTAGTATTCCGTATTCCAGGGGGGTGGGGGTGGGGGCCTCCCTGATGTCAACCCTGAAAGTCAGGCGACGAGGGCACTTATAAGCAATCAGCAAAAGCATGATAGGCCAATACTAGATTACTTCACATTAAACTTGAGGTTGATCGACAGTAGAATATGTTTCAGTGAAATCCGCCCCAGGGAAAATTTGATTTTGATATGAATCAAATCAATAAATAGTCCCATGGCATGTCGGCATATATATGACATATTGCTAGACAGAAGTGGTGGCAATATCATACGACTTCCCCATCAAGAAAATTTGTCGCCCAATGTTTTGAGTTTTTCAAAGAAATGTAACTCTAACATACCCGTTATTTAGTCAAAAATCACCTTTACTAAATTATATATAACGGGCATACCCAAAGAATCACACCAGAGAGACACATTCAAGAATACTATAGGAAATAAACTTGGCAGGGTGGGTGGGCTTAGGGGAGGCGGGCGGTACTGTCTAACAAACTTCAGCCCAAAATGTCTCGACGGGGAAGTCGTATGAGATTGCCGAAGTGGGCATGATACATCTGCATTCGTTCACTTTCATCTAAAGTGACGCTGTATGAATGTATGTGTGTCAAACTTAATTGTTTACACAGTTGTTCAGTCCTAATTCCACAGGAAAACACAGCGAGAGCATTTATTTGCTCCCATAATTCAGAAGACAGGTGTAATATTGCACCCATACTATAATTGAGGGTGACGACCCCCCTCCCCCTGGAATCTGGCATCCGGCTTAAAACTGACACCGGCATCCGGAATACTCCATAACAGAGAGACGGCATCCGGAATACTCTTTCCACTAAATTTATTGAAAATAGAGTGAGTAATGATCGAAGCAAAAGTTGACATGATCGATGCATTGGAATTAGTCTGCTTATTGGCTATAGTAATCTAGTTATTTGATTTAGCAGCTTGACTGAAAGATCTACGTTCAGATGCTCGTAGCCCGTTTATATATAACCATGGGTATATACCCGGTGCAGATATAATCGGAAAAAAAAAAAAAGAAGGCGTATTTATCCATGCATGGTGTGTGTGCCTGTGGTTGTCCGTAACCTGGTGCCCGGTGTTATTGCGTTCCACTGGTGTTGTTAGATTGGTAATGAGATTAGTGGTTTCTATGTCTTGTCTTGTCACATTTACTGTTTGAACTTTGTCTGAAATAGACACACTTTTTATACTAGAATTTGCGCAACAGGAGCGCAAGGAAATCGCACGTCCAGTTGGTTTAAGGGGTTTTAGTGTTTATATGATATAGAGAGGCCAACAGACCGATACCATATATATACTATATATGCGACTGCATTCAATTTGGGTTTATTTGGATGTCTTTAGTGTAGTTTTGTGGTTATGAGAGCTCATTTTCCCCTGATTTCTGCTCCATATGTTGTCTTCTCCTTTAAAATTTCTATATGATTTCAAACGGGTGGCGCCAGGATATCCCCAACACATGGGCTATACGATTCCCCAACAGGGAGCGGGCTTTAGCTACCGGGTTGACCATTGCAGAGCTCATCGACAGGGTGGCTATCCCTCCCCGACAGGGGTGGGGATGTAGCCCCCTGACTCCTCCACGTGTGCCACCCAACATAATTTAGTATCGATGATTTCTCGTCTTCAGTGAATGCAAGACCACGCTGTTAGCATGGGGTGCCAAGCAGGGGCGTGTTGACAGGGGTGGTTATGCAGGGGTCTTACCCCCCCCAAACTGCAGTCAAACCTAATGCAACATTAATTGGAAAATTCACACCAAAATTAGGTTGAAATTGTTCTCGTAGTTTGATTTTCCAACAATTTCTTAGTGATGAATTTGTTGTTTTTAGACCAACATTTGCATATTTCCCTTTCATTTGCAAAATTCTGGACTGAAATGGGCATCAGTTGGCAATTTTCAAACCTAAGGGTGAGTGTCAGGTTAAAAATTTCGCCGAATTGGAAAGCTTGAGGCCAGTCTAGATGCTAGGATTGTCAAATTTTCATGTTCAGATTTCAAAATGTTCTCACATTGGGCCTAATCATCGGCCGACCCCGTGTGTTCTGTGCTCTTGCCTGTATTTACTTGCTAATTAATTTAAGAAAAAACAAATCGGGGTGTAAATTTGTCTGGCGTTATACCACGTAGATGTTAGGATTTTTTAATCTCATACTTGGCCGAACCATCCTTTTCATCTCCCTGCATGGCCAGTGGCCACAAGACTCTGGTCCATTAGAATAGACTACCATGTAGTAGTCTGTGAGGGAACATTTGGGGAAAATCAAAGCACCGGGGTGTGCAAATTGAATTACGCAAACTTGTGAGTTTGGTGTGGTTCAATGGGTGGGGTGCTTACACCTCCGCAGAATGAGGTTCCCAGAGGGTGAAGTTGGTGATGCTAGCCCGCTGTGCAGGATAGCATCACTAAATTCACCCTCTGGAACCTCATTCTGCAAATGACAGACACACTATTTCAAGGCTTGCATGTACATGTATGTCAAGTTGCCAACCCAACCATTGCTACAACATTAATTCACCCTCTCATCATATTGAATAGGTGACTAGCATGGGAACCAAATAACAACAATTGATTCATGCCAAAAAATAATAAGTGTGGGTTGTAATAAACACAGAAGCACATACATATGTGTGAAAGAGGGGAACTTCATGCTGCAAGTTACAAATTGAGCCAGATGGCTTTCATTGTAATCCTGTGTCACAACAAATTCGCGCGATTATTTTTACCATATTCACATGCCATGGTTCTCTTTTTTTAACCCTCGAAAACAAATTAATTTGGGGGGGGGGGGGGACTGTAGAAATGAGTGGTGTCCGTCCGTCTGCATGTATGTTCAACTGTTCAACACATCTGCTATTCGGATGATAACTTGAAGTTCAAATATGGATA